>VYZM01013589.1:0-10757 GCA_013398915.1 Dromas ardeola
GTCACCATCCCTAGAGATATTTAGAAGACGTATAGATGTGGCACTTAGGGACATGGTTTAGTGGTGGGCTTGGCACTGCTGAGTTAACAGTCAGACTTGATGATCTTAAAGGTCTTTTTCAACCTAAACAATTCTATGATTCTATGATTGCTTTCCTCTGTTGTAAGTCTCCCATATCCTCAGATGAAAGACGCTAAGACCTAAATATCACTTACTGCTGATATGCAAAAGCTCCAGCTCTAAGTTTGGAATTGAAGAGATGGAAGAACTTGCAGGATAAGGTATTTTTCATTATTACAGTCTTTGCTTGAACATACATAACAAATGTGCTTGACAACCCAAGTATGAAATTGCTACAGGCAAAGGGCATTAACAAATTGGCAAATCTGGTGCCTTAGGGAAGTAACCAAGATGAAGTTGCCTATCTGAAACTGCTGTTCTGTCACTGTCTAAATGTACACTTTCTTCAAGTGCTGCAGGGTGTAAACTGAAAGTTGTAACTTGCTGAGGGGATGCTGACTGAATGCTTTGAAGGAGACTTCATTTGTGATGGCAGAGCAGTACATCAGTGCACTCCAGTGATGTATTCAGCTGAACTTTTCTTCGTGTTTAGGAAAGATATTTGTGAACCCTGTTTCCTGGATCTGTATGGAGTATGTTGTCAAGCTCACTTATATCTAGTATAACCGGAACTATTTATAAGGCCCAGCACATTGAACTATAAATTTCCTGTTTCTGCACAGTCCACAAGAGGTACTTCATGGCCTTTTCCTACCTCATTCATGGAAGTATAAACTAACCTATTTCACGTGTTTATTAGTTTTCCTTACAAAGAATATTTTGAGATTGAAATCAGATTGATATGCAAAGTAATGAGGCAAAAGTATATTTTCAGATTGATATGCAAAACTTGTCCACCTTGTAAGAAATGGCATAAGGTGGAAGATTTTAAAGAAAGTAGATGATGGAGCAAAGTTTTCAGACCATTCTAACTAGAACTTTGGTTAGCAGTTAATTGTGCTTATAGCTATGTATGGTAGAACACCATGCTTACTTCAGCACTAAAAACAAATAACAAATAAATACTTTACTACTACTGCTGGTGGTATTACCAAGGAATATAGCTGCTGTCTGCCACGCACCATCAAAGCTGACAGCAGTTACATAGACACTCATTCATCATAGATTTCTGGGAGGCTTTGGTGTGGCCTGATGTTCAGTCTTACAGGACCCGAGTAAATTTGTAACTTCAGACAGATTGCAGTGTTAGTGTTACTGACTTATAACGGCAGAAAAATTCACACAACTGAGGTGAGAGCACAGATAGTTTCTAGGACGTTGTGTGAATTAACAGTTAAAAACCTAAGAGGCGTATTTCCTGAGAAAGGCGAGAACTACTGCATAAAAGATTTCAGACAAGGTTAGGCACAGCTGAGAAAACAGGGAAGAGCAAACACTATTCAAACATGAAAAGAGAAGCATATCAAAGTGTGATGCAAAAGTGCAATTTTTGTAAGTAATAAACTGTTCAGTGGAAAGCCAGGCAGCAGCAATCTTTTAGCACTTGAGGATATGTTCATTTGTGATTTGAGCTGTATAACCTGGTTGTTTCCTGTATTTTGATTCTTTCGAACTTGCACAAAATACCCTCATTAGGCAGTATTCCATTTTCTAATTTGACTGTTGCTCAGGCAGACAAAGCAACTCTTCCAACAGGCAGAAAAACAGGATGTCTGCAAAACAGACCTTCAGAGACTAGGGATAAAGTTTCTCAAAGATCTATCCAAATGGCCATCATGTCTCCAGTTTTTAAAGTTATATTGTAGATAATGAAGTCAGCTTCAAAACAGAAGCTGCTGACAACTTCCTAGCAAGGGATGTCAACCACTAATTGGAATTCAAGGGTGTTATACTCTGCTCTCATCTATGCTGCAGAAAATCAGAAGAAATTCCACTATATGCAGTGGTATTCTCTCTCAGTGAAACCAGTGCCGAAAACCACCAAGAACAGTGGCAGGTGACATAATCAACTCTTACTCTTATTTCAGTTGCCCATTGTAACCCTAATAGTGAGTCTGAACACTATTAAGTCTCTTGGGCAAAAACACTATGACAAAAAGTTGCAGTACAAATTTTGTTTCTTCCTTCTTCAACCAGTTAGATCTCCTACTGCAAACGGGACCAAGGAGCCAAAATAACAAAATACAAGGAAACTTTAACATTACGTTATGCTTCTTTCCACAAGTATAATTTCTGTTATCACTGGAATACTTCACAGTGTGACACATATTGCCAGTGCCGATCCCAAAGCTTTTATAATTTTAGATCCTTCAAAATTTCAGTTAATAGAATAGCATTACTTCCACATTGTTTTCACTTAGTCAGAAGCCAAGCCATATTTTTTATTTAGTCTCAGCTCACCACATGATGCCAAAGCTCAGCATCTGGCTTCATCGAAGTGGTCAATAATAAACCTTAGCAGAGCAAGCCAATTAACTAGCCAATTTCTGACACAGTAATAGGTACTATTACAATTCCTACTAGGGAAAAGGATTCATGACTGAAGCATCAAATATACAGGATAGTCATATTCTAATGGACCTTGGGAAAAGGAAAACTAATTAATGAAATTAATCTGCACCATAAAGTAACTGAAGCAAAATTGCAAGCAGAGGTAAACTGTGCATATCCAGAGAGCAAGAGAGTAAACATACGGAACTACAGTAAAGAACAAACACACAAAAGATATGTTGCCTTTGCATTTTTTAAATGACTTGTATGTGTGGTTGAACAGTTGCCTATTAAAATCATGATCGTAAGCCAACAGTTTCAGTAATCATCAAATGATCACACTGTAGAGCTCTGAATTTTGGAAAGTGCTGAGTACCCCACCCACTGAAAAATAATTAGACTTCAAGATACCTCACTCTACCCATAAATTAAGGCAATAAAAATCCTCAGTTCCTTTGGGGAAAAAAATTATTTTCAATTCTGTAGAGAGTTTGATAAAAATCAAAACAGCAGCTGCTACTGTCTCAGAGCTCTGGGATTATCGTATACAATTAAACTAGTAACCTCAGTACCCTAACTAGATAAATACTCACTTTACAGTAACTAAAGACATATTTGGCATTGTGATTGGCAACCATATTAAAGGAATTGTTTGAATCACCATAGTTCTTTTCCCTATGTCAAAAAACCTTGAATCTTATTTGTACATGGGAAAGTACTGACTGAAGAATATGTGAATTCTCGTTAAATCCATTGCAAATATTTAGAGCTGTGCAAACTCTTATTTCCTCTTCCCTGGGTTGCAATTACAGAAATAAATCTGAGAATGGTGATTATGTTTTTCTTTAACTCTCTGACCTTTTTCCTTCTGTCCCGGTGCTCAGCCTGTTTGGGAGAAACATCTATTGGAAATTTTGGTACCTAGCTTATAATTAACCTGCGAGGGACATATATCCAGTGAGTTTAGAGGTTTGGTTTTTTGAATGGAATATCTAGAAATAAGAAAGCCACTTATAAGACTAGAGGTATATAAAGGCAGCAGTATTTGATATACTGTATTTCATAAGGAGATGTAGAGATCAACCTAATCCAACAAAAAATGGAAACTGTCTATCGGACTCATAGTTAGAATATGTGGCAGGAATAGCAAGAGATTAATTCCCTCAGCAGATTCTGTTTAAACTCATTTCCAAGTGTGCTAAAGAGTTCCATATTTCTTAATAGAACAGGATCATAAACTTTATTTTTCAGAAATACTTACTACCTTTAGAGATATTAAAGCATCAGTGTAAACATCTTACCCACATGAGCAAATATATGTGGCTCTAAGAAGGATGTCAGAGGTCATCTATTTCACCATTTTCAAAGAATTAACAAAGTCCATGTCACTACCAACAGATACTGTTTAACTTGTGTTTGAGGAACACAAATATTCCTAGGTACGTTTCCTTTTCAGGAATCTTGCTCAGACAATCAACTAAAAAATACATAACAAACAAAGAAAACCCCAAAGCATAATCAGCTTGTTTATTGAGCGTCCTGCACAGTTACTTCATTTCTATAACTGGCAGTGTTTGAGTGGGCCAATTACAGTGCCTTTCAACATAGTGGTTAAAAATGAGTAATAAACCAAAAAGCAAATGCTAAATAGGTAAAGAGTGCTCAATAAACCATACATAATAAACCATTTAAATAAACACAAATTAAATGGTGACAAGATAGATAGTGTTCAGCACTGTAACCCTAGCCCATGACCCTTTAAACAAAACAGATTATTTGTGACATTTACATAGCACTCACGAATAAGCAGCATTTATGTAGCGCTCTCTGAACACATAAGATCAAAGCAGTAGCAACCCAGATTTTTACTGTATGGGTAGAAGACTGGCAAAAGGATTTACATTTTTAATCTTGCATACACAGTGTAATATTTTCCAGCAATCCTCAGTGGAAAGTCACATAGGAACTGAAATATAGCTAGAAACCAAAATTTCTCCTTGAGATGGTCAAGCAATTTATATTAGGCTTTATGCATGTTCAGTACAGGTCATACCTACAACTATTGATCAGCAGTTGAAATACTGACTGACAAATATAAAAATGACATTTAAAATGCCAGAAGTTATAGCTTCCTGCAGAAAACGCCCAAATAAGTTCTTTATTAGTTGAAATGCTTCAACAGCTGCAGCAGAAGGAAGAAGATAAAGGCCAGTGTGGCCTATTTGAAAAGATTTCAGGAATCAATCACAAGTAACTCAGAGAAGCTTTATGAAGCAGCATAAGGCCTTCAGCTAATCCTTCTATTTATTTAAATCAGTGAAACCCTTGACTGGTGAAATCAGAAATGAAGTAGAGGAAAGTTCATCTCGACCCTCTCCAACCTCTTAATGATCAGTAAATAGCATTTGAAAATGTGAAAAAATGCAGATTATGAACACAAATGTGTGTGTGTTACTGACAACCTTGGCCTGCTTGTTTCTGCTGCATGAATAGATAGCTTGTTTGAAAAACAATTTTTTTTCATTATTGAAATATACCTTTTTATTGAACTTCAAGTATTTCAAGAGAGTATCAGCTTTTACAGAATTATTTGCGACAGAAAGACATTCAAAAGAGTTAGAAGATTTAATAGTTTCAGCACTATGTTAAGCAATAGAAGACCCTGGTCCAAGTCTTTGTTCTGTTATTCAATATTTTGGGAGACAAGTGCTAATTTTTTTGTCAAAAATACAAAAAAACCCATCTATTTTGCCTGTGACTGTACTGAAAACACATCTTTCATTAAGAGCAATAGTCTTTTTCCAGTCAAACTCCATTTCTATTGAAATGATCAATGGCATATAGCTGGATGAACATTCAAGTTGCTGCCAGGCTTCAAAATCAACACTCCCTGGTATAGTAATATTAGTATTGGATTAATCTATTTGTCTAGTTTCATTCATTCAACGTCACTGCTCATATTTTATATTTGTAGCCTTTTCTTTGTTTTTTAACTAAGTCAGTCAATTTTACGTAGTTACCATATTAATAAACTGAAAAGGTACATTTTTAATTGCTCCCCAAAGAATCAGTATAACCTAATAGTTCTCCTCATGATTTTGACCCCAAGTTAAAGAAAAAAACATGGAAAACATAGTGTCAAATAGGTACTAAAAGCAGATGAAACATTGATATGATGGAAGAAAGTATTACACTTTCATAAGAGACCTTTGAGACAGTCATACATCTTACACAAAAGTTTGGCTTTGG
Organism: Dromas ardeola; assembly: GCA_013398915.1. NCBI lineage: Eukaryota > Metazoa > Chordata > Aves > Charadriiformes > Dromadidae > Dromas > Dromas ardeola. The sequence goes on from VYZM01013589.1 coordinate 5,761, forward strand.
GAGAAAGCAGCAGATGTTTTTATCTAAGAAACAGCTGAACAGAAGAAATGAATACAGCTATTCATAGATATAACGGGCCCATATGTACTGAAGAAGGAAACAAGATCTGTAAAGATACAAGTAAGGGGCCAGGAGGTTAGAGCTGGTGTTACCATCACTGCAGCGGCACCTTGACCATACTTCTCTTCAGTGCTGTCAGTCCTCAGTTTTCATCTCATTTTGACTTACAAGAAACCAGTTGGTGCCAATAGAAATTATACTTTTTTTTCCACCATTTCTTTGTCTTTTTTTTTTCTAAGCAGTAATGCTTTTTTATCTGTATAACAACCCCATTTTTCTCTACAAAATAACAGTGAATTAGAGTACCTTCAGTCACAATGAGATGACGAAGTAGGGGAAGACGCAAAAGACATCATAAAGTTGAACCACTGCAGACCATGCAGCTTTTGAGTCAGCCCATGAAAAGCTCTCAGAATAAAGCACAGTTCCTTCTTGACCTTCACCTGCTGTTGGGCTCTGACTCACAAGACTCTTTTCCCTTGCGGTGAATATTTGTTAAACCTTAGCCTCATTTATCGTGAATGGTCACACAGACCTTTCACAGAGAAGAGCTAAATGCCAAAAATGAATCAGTCTTTTTGAGTAGGCACCTGGGGAGACATTACAACAACGACACCCGAGGTGGACCCCTGCTGTTATTTGGCTTTAACTGTGTTCCTCTTCCATCATCTTGTCGTAAACAGAGTACCTGCCTGGCAATTTGCTGAAGGTGCCACTTAAAAGAAGGGATTGGAAAAGTTGTTAAAGATTGAAGACTAAACTTAACATAGTTTTCTTGTGGTTAGTTTGTTACAGTGATATGAAGTGGTGATAATAAATAAAAAAATAAAAAATTAGCAGTGAAAGAAAATGCTGTTTCTATATGCTAGTAGTTCCCAAAGCATGGTCTATGATAATCCCTTTCCAGCTGGTTGCCCAAAAGGGCAGGCTGATATCTTTATTTCTAAGTGCTAAATCACATATATGAGGGGCAAAGTTGCAGTATTTTCCAAAAATCATCCTTCTAAATAGCATCAAAAACAGGGAGATAAAACAAAATGGAGGCATTGTCTGTTATCCAGACTTAGAAGTGCAGCACTGATCTCAAATACAAGTAGGAGGGAACCCTGTTCTGTGAAATATTCACCTTATCAAAGAGTGAAACACTCAAAAAAGTTTCAATAACTTTTTTCCTCACCAAGAAGAGCACACAAGGCCTCCATTGCATTAGAGGACATTTCTAATATTCCGAGTTTTAAAAGTTCTACTCGAATACTCTTGCTCAATCATAGGTATAGCCAACCAAATCACAGCATCACTTCCTCTTGTCAGGCTGGCCTTATCACCTGCACCGCTCTCACCAACTATGCTTGAGGTTCACGATATCAGTCAGGGAAATGCTTACAAAAGGCATGTGCTGCGATCACTGGATCCTCAGTACCAGCAGCCTCACTCCACAGATCTTCTCTTATGCCACATTCATGGTACTGTAGATACAGCCTCTATCGTCCTTCTGACTCCTGGCTCAGTGAAGTAAACCTGAGCCTACCAACTTCCTAATGCATGGTTATCTACCAGCATTTAAAGCCTGGAATAGTTTAGCCATAAAACAGGTTGTCATATATGACATAGGCTGGACTAGAATAGGCTTTTGCAGGCTGGAAATGTGAAAGGCACCATGAAAAATTCAGGTATAGCAATCGGAGCTTCTTTTTGAGTGAATGGAGAGAGAAAGCTGGGTTCAGTCACAGGAAGTGCCTGCTTCGGGCAACTGCACTAAGAAGGGATAAATCCCCCTCAGGAAGCATGTATTTCCCATCAGGGTCTGTAGAAGGAATAGGTGCCTAAAGTTGGGTGAAATATATCCACCTTTTGTGGAATCTAAAATCTTTGTCCATAAGTCCTAACATGCTGTGTGCTTAATTTGCCCACTTCAAATCCTGACCCCCCCTGCCTTTTAATAACTGTTCAGTTTAAATGTATACACAAAAGCAATGGGCTTAATTAGGGGAATTAAGAGCAGTATTCTGAGGCAGTTCTTAAATGGAAATGAAAAGCAGAATTAATCAGCACATTAGTTATATCAAACCATCTGCTGAGTTTTAAAAATAACATATGTAACAATGCTTCTCCACTCTTTCACAGAGCTCATACTCCATGCATTCAGGTCCCTTTGCATTCCCTTGTTTTGTGCTTGTCATTGTGGTTATCATTAAAAAAAGTCTTCCTTCTTTGCTACTATGAAGCTTTTGGGAGTTTTGTATGGAAAATCTTGTGTTATGTTGAATGTCATTAGACACAGCCTTCCAAACAGTGCTTTTAGAGCCTAAATGTATAACTTACAAAAGTGATCAGTTATGCGACATTCCATTATATTACATACCTAAATTGGATTCTTGCCTATTATAACCTACACTTTCTAGTATCTAAATTGCCTTCATGCTGACTTGCACTGATTTACTGGCATGTAATTTACACCATTTATGACACCACTAAATTTGGCTCAAGAAAAGTTCCTGCAAGTGGCAGCACGCTGTGCTACAGATAGATTTGCTGGGCTGGACCAGATGGTAAAATTCTGTTTTGCAATTGTACTGGGAGGTGGAAATGACAAGACAGGGAAACAAAACAAAAAAGTCCTCACAAGAGAGATACTGGGAACCACTAGGAACAAGGAGACACAGTTAGAAGGCCGATTAGCCATATTTATGGAGCCCTTTTAAATATGGAGATGCTGTTTCCTACAATAACTCCTTAGAACTAAGCTTCATTTATTATAACTGAAGTAGAAGGTATACAAACAAGTAGCCCCAGTTCACCGAGGTGATATGAATAATGGCTATTAGGCAAATCCTACCTTTCACTGAATAATTGTGGGAAAGAGAGGAGAAGAGATCACTCTAGCTTAAGTCACTCACCTAGCACAGGGGATTTCTGACTCCTAATGGAGGATTTTGTATACCCAGTAAAATATTCAGAATGTGCTTATTCTGTCATACAAAGTATGCAACCTCAGTGATATAACTGGGATCTGAAATTGTCAACAACTGGAAAAAATGCAAAACAAAGAAAAAATTCACAATTAAAACAAATCAGAAAATAAATTGAGAACCCTTTTCCCTTTGTTAACCAAAGCAGTATATTTATTCTTATCTGCCTAAGCAAAAGGATAACAGTTGCAGAAGTTAAAATCCTTATTGTATATCTGTACTTCAAATATCCGAAGTTCTTTAAAAGCAAGAATGAAGAACTTCATGTGTATCTTTCAGGGCAAATTCAGGTGAAGGTGATCCATGGTGTTTTGTCTTGGCATACAAAAGGCATAAAAGAGATTTTAAATTTATCAGTCTTGCGAATAAGAAAATACAAACAGGCTTGTGTTTTCATTCTTCTTGTAAAAGGCACAGTTTTACCAACAAAAAGCACAGTACCATGAAGTAACCCATGGCTAGGGAAAAATGCCAGTTTGGAATTCAATAAATAGAGCTTCTACCACTGTTGGATTCAAAGAGCTATTGATGTACATTACTGTTCAATACAAGTTTTGTTGCATTTGACTAATTTCTCCAACAGGGTCCGTACCACAAAAGAAGTGTTTTGGTTTTGTCGTTTATTTTTTTGGTTGTTTTTTTCTTTTCTTAAGTGGAAGAGATAACAATTTTGAATCAGATTCTGTTGAGAACTCAGGGTAGTTTATCACTGTGATCAGTATAAAAATCATTTTGTAGCATTACGCAGTAAGCGCTAAATGATGTGTGAAATAAAATAAATTAAAAGAAAGAAGAATGCCTGGATGCTTAGAGGAGAGAGTTCACAGACAGCTGGCTGCTGGGGTGGTATCCTGCTGTGCTGGACAACTCACTGTAATATTCTTTTCCAATAAGAGGAAAATACCTATGAGGTTCAGAGGTCACAAAACAGGAAGAAACTCCTACACTAATCAAGTTTCAAGATTATTTTTTTTTCAGCCTTCTCCCTCCCTTAACCGTCTCTTCTGCCCATGCATTTCTTCTTTCTCCTCTTTACAGCATTCCTTGCACTCAGTGTACTGGTTTACCTGGATGCATTAAGGTAGAAAGGTCTTCCATCTGTGCATTCAAAAAGCTTTGCAGCTAACAAGTACAGAACCTATAAATATCATGTTTTAAAGAAACCTTTAGAAGATTGGTTCTCTTTCCTTGTTTCTTCAGCAGTCACAGAGACACTGGACTGCTGTCCAAGACCTGAAGTGAATTAAAATGGCTATGCATCACTGCCAGGATTCATGGCAGAAGCATTATCAGACAGAGATAAATTTGCTAAACAAAGGAAGTCACAGTCTCTCTTTTTCACCTATGCTGGTTTTCCCAGGCTAAAAATGAAGCAGATGACAAAATGTGTGCCCTATATAGCAACTGTTAAAAGATGATACTTATTTGGCAGAAATGTTCATGCTGAAATTCCTCCCTCCAAAGTCATGTTATTTTGAATATGAAAAAAACTCGGGTGTTAATTTTTCTTTCTTAAAGAGCCATAAAATCCATATAAAAAAGATAAAAGTAGATCTATTTTCCACGTTGTACAAGACAAACGATATGGAGAAAGTTGTCACCAAGTAATTCTTTCCAGTAACTCTGCATTTTTAATAAACTTATAGGAGCATAAGGATAATATAGTGGTGGCAGGTCCTACCATTCTACCATAGGTCTCGCCCTATTTGCTGGAATTTGTTATTAAATAGCTAAAATAAATATTTATTGTATTTATTGTGGTCTTTTTATTGCATTTAAACCATTTTAGTCCTGTAAATCAAACATATTTTTTGTAGACTCTAAGGAATCAGGAACTGAGAATATCTTTTTGTTAAATACACAAACAATCGCATAACTTAAGGTTTGGACACTATATGACTCTTTTACAGAAAGAGTAGAGAAATGCTTTTTTAAATTTTTTTTTTTTAGTCTTTATATTAGTGGATA
>VYZM01013593.1:31902-49509 GCA_013398915.1 Dromas ardeola
CCCCCTCCCTCCCCATTCTCCCCTTCCCCTCTTCCCTTCACACTCTCCAACCCTACTTGCTCTCTCCCACCTCCCTCCCTACTTGCTCTCTCCTTGTCCCTCCCTCTGTTGTCTCAGAGAAACATAGACGAATCTCTTAGAAGGACACTTAAGTTTAAAACATTCAAACTCAAATGAGATGCAGCTGGAATTATCTTCTGATTAGAACAATTAAGGTTATGCCTTTATTATCAAATAGTAAGGGGAAAAAGGAGCAGATACGTAGTGTGAAACAGTTGGTGCTGAAGGTCAAGTATGGATTGTTTATGCAAGTTTTGAGAATTTGGATTAGCTTCAGACCAGACTGAACTTCCCTTCGTAGTTGGAGCATGTGCTTGAGATTTTGGATTATTCCTACTGGTTCAATTTCATCCAAAGGAATTCCGTTTGCATGCTGTGAGACTGCTCCATGATGGAAAAAAGTGCTATAAGAGGGGACTGATCAGGAGATTAGCTTCAGAAAAGCAGTCCTGATCCAAACTAAAACTTTACTGTGGGCACATGTTTGCAAGTGTGACAAAATACATTCAGGGAATCTGAATTCAGTAACTTACAAGTTAGGGTAACAGAGCTGTACATGCTGATTATAGAATGTACTACTTACCAATTTAATGTCTTTGCCTAAGACATGAAACTATATGAAGAAGGATTTTGGTTGCAGCAAAGCAGTTCTGCTCCATTTGAAGTTAACAAGAATAGAATCAAAGTCTAACAGCTTAATGCCCCAGTTCTGTAACAGGACTCATCATGCTTAAATATCTCTGAAGCCTGTGTGCAGTGCCCTTTGCAAGACTGGGGCATATGGGGAGACATTAAATGATATTTTTTACCAGTTAGAGATTTTCTTCTTTTCCAGTAAGAACACAAGTACAGATATGACTCATATTTTGACTGAAGTAGCAACTTGATCATAAATCGTATTTACCGTAAGACTAGAAATAGACAAATAATTGAGAAAAATGATTCATCTAGTAATGATTCATAATACAGCCTTCTTCTACAGATTTATGGATGCATATATGTTGAAATAAGTTTTAAAAATAAGAAAAAGTTTGCTTAGCCCTGCAAGTCACAACATGAGACATTGCAAGTATTACAGTTAAGGCAATTCATGATCTGATCCTTCTTCTGTTTGAGATATAAGCTTACTTTTCAATATTAAATGCATGCTAAAATGGGGAAAAACAAAATTGGTGACAATTTAGCAGACAGTAAATTTGTCATAAGGGCTCTGATCCAGATGAAATATGGCTGCCTGCAGGTTAAGACTTATCAAGCTCTTCATATTTTGCTTTTCCCGATGAAGGTCAGGAAGGGATTTGATCATTTTCTGTATATGGGGATAACTTAGGTTGGAAGAGACTGCTGGATGTCATCTAGTCCAACCTCCTGCTCAAAGAAAGGCCTATGAAAAGCTTTTTCAGTTTGCTCAGTGTCTTGTCTGGTTGAGTTTTGAAAACATGCAAGGATGAAGGTTCCATAACATCTCTGAGCTTAATCACTGTCACAGTGAAAATATTTTTCCTTATACCCGGTCAGAATACCTTGCTGCAAAAACAACATCTGTTGCCTCTTACTTTTTATGAGCACTTCTGAGTACAGTCTAGCTTTCTTCTTTCAACTTCAGCTCAGGTTATTGAAAATAGCAATTAGATACCTCTTTTGCCCTCTCTTCTTAAGACTGAGAAAATCCAATTCTTTCAGTCTCTCCTCATATGTCGTGTACTATAGGTCCTGACCATCTTGTTGAACTTGCTCCAGTTTTTCAGGAAGCTTCTTGTGCTTGAGGGACCCAAACTAGACGTTGCATTCAGATGAGACTTGGTCCTGAATAAAGGGGATTAATCAGTTCCCTTCATCTTGCACTCTTGCTGGTGTGCATAGCCTTCATTGCAACAATGGCACATTGCTTATTTATGTCCATCAGAAGTGTCAATACGGACAATGAAGTCCTTTTCTGCAAAGTTCCTTTCTAGCCAGTCAGTCCTCTGCTGATACTGTTGCATGGGGTGTTTCTGTTGTAGGTTCCAGTCATTGCACACATCTTTGTTGAACTTCATTAATTTCCTTTTGGTTCAGTACTAGAAGCCTGTCCCCTGGATAGCAGCCTTCCACTCCAGGGTATCAAACGCCTCTTCAAATTTGGTATCATCTACAAACTTTCTGAGGATTCATTCTTTCTCATTTTCTAGGTTATTGATGAAGACGTTAAACATTAGCAGCCCAAATACCAGGCCCTGAGGAATGCCACTTTTGACGGCTGCCAGTTTCACTTTGAACATTAATGACTAGCTTTTCAGATGAACAATCTAGTCAGTTTCTCACCTGCCTTACAGTCCACGAGCCTAGTCTGTATCTCAGTTTGGGTAGAAGGATACTTGTAGGGAGATCGCTTTAAAATCCAAGGCCGAGTTCCCAGTTAATATTTTCTGCTCTCTCCTCATCCATGGATGAAATAATTTAATTACAGAAAGTAATTAGCTTTGACAGGAAAAATGTGTCCTTGGTAAATCCTCAGTATTATTTCCTTTATTTATTACCTGTGGGTCCATGAGAAACTACATGGTCCATGCGAGAATTACTAATTAAAATGCTTTGTAAAACAGGACATCAGAGCAGATCATCATAACTGTGGTTCATCTTGGCCTTAAATTCCATCAGCCTGGGATAAATTTAATGGAGATATTCTTGTTGATTTCAGTCAATTTTGAACTAATCCTAATGTGCAGGTGGTCTTGAATACTCTTTAGAAGATGTAGCAGTTGGTATAGAAGACGTAGTAGTCAGTATTTATATAAAGTGTAACTCCTGGAGAGATTCTCTATTCACCAGCACCAATAGTTTTAATAAAGTGCTTTGTAGTACTTTCAGTGCCATGAGTAACGTAAAAAACCCAAAGAAAGGCACCTTTCTGCAAGATGAGTAAAGACTGTTCAGATAATGTCTAGAGCAGAAGTAAAAATGGTTGTCTTATCTCTTGGTCTCCCTGAAAAAAGCTTCTTCAAAAGCTAAATTCAGATAAACTCTCATTAATATTTTTCTCAGATGTGGAAAATTTAGTTAATAAAGTGTCACATATCTCTCAGACATTGCTTTTCTGATGGAAAAACAAAGTGAAATTGTTGCTAGGATTTTGTTTGAGGCTTGTTTGCAATTTCCCACTTTTCCTGCAATAGTTTGCAAAGCTGCATGAAGTGGAAAAAAAGATGGATCTAGGTTTCCTGCAGAAAGTATTTATGCTTTAAGCTAAATATTTTGGCTAAACCCAAAATATTTAATTTCAAAATCATTATATAGTGCCTTATAGACTTATGCTGCAAGTTTTATTGGAAGGCTTAGTTCTTTGGTCACATTGCATCTTCTATACAGTGCCACACAGTCAGAGACTCTGTTGGTGTGTTCCTCCCACACAAAAAAACAGGAAGTCTTGTCTCTATATGACCTTAGACATGCTATTAAGAAAACAGTAGAACTTTAATACTAAAAAAAATCATCCTTGCATGACAGGTGATGTGTGAAACAGCTCAAAGTATTAATTAAACCAAGACATGTAAAGCTGCCTTTGGGCAAAGATAAAGATGTCATATAGTAGTTACTGCATCAGGGATGTAATTAAAATAAAAAGGAAACATGCCAAAAATCTGCGGGTAGGAAAATACTTGCTCTTCCTCCAATTTGTAAGTTCCTTCATGGAAAAATACTCAATATGTAAAGTTTACCAATTTGTCATTAACATGTATGTGTTTCTTTAATAATTGTTGAAATACTTGGCCCTAAGGATTTAATTTTTTAAAAATTATTATTTATAGCGATAACAATTTTGCTACAGACTGCTCAGAGTCCACAAAACAGGCTGATCGGTGGTTGAAAAAGTCAATAAGCTAAATGATATGCACATACTCTTGGGAGACAAAAGCATGAGTTGCACAAACAAGTTTATATGTAGGGCTACGAAGATGATTAGGGGACTAGAACATCTCTTTTATGAAGAAAGGCTGAGGGACTTGGGTCTTTTCAGTCTGGAAAAAAGAAGACTGAGGCGGGATCTTATCAACACTTATAAATACTTAAAGGATGGGTGTCAGGAGGATGGGGCCAATCTTTTTTCAGTGGTGCCCAGTGACAGGACGAGGTAATGGGCACGAACTTGAACATAGGAAGTTCCACCTAAACATGAGGACAAATCTCTTTGCTTTGAGGGTGGCAGAGCACTGGAACAGGCTGCCCAGAGAGGTGGTGGAGTCTCCTTCTCTGGAGACATTGCAAACCCGCCTGGACGCGTTCCTGTGCAGCCTGCTCTCGGTGANACTTCTTAGAAGTGTAAATACATGTTAGCCATTAGAAATATATTTTCCAAAGTCCTCCTTTAACTTAGGAGTTGAATTCTCATTTTCAGAAGTGACCACAATATTTAAACGTATCTCTGAGTTATGAGATTTAGATTCCTGCAGGTGAAAACTTTGAAAATACTTTACATTTGCAATGCATAAATTTATGGTGACTGTTTTCTGAAACACAAGACTAGTTTCTCTGGAAAGCAAGGATCTCCTTTCACTGTTTTCTCACTCCATAATGCAAGGCAGTATTTTTTAAATCTGAAAACTTTGTGGGTCAGGAAATATGTGCCTAGATCTTCTATTACACCTATGAATTTCACTAACCTGCTGCCCATTGTTGATGTGTGCATACTCTGGCAATGACTTTTAAAATCTTTTTCTTTGGACTAGTTCCATTTAAACTTCATTAGTAATCCAACAATGGAAGTCTTGTCAGAAGGATCTGCTTGATAGTTCAAGTATGATAGTTAAAGGATCTGTGACTTGAGACCGGGCTGCAAAGGTAATTTGAAATGCTTCGTGTTAAACTTGGTTGATGTGGAAAATACGGGTGGAAAGGATTACAGAAAGAATTCTTGGGTGTGTATTTTTCTAAGAAATACTAAGTAATTTTTCTAGATCAAGTTTAGAAGAGAAAAATAGGACTACGGTCACACAAAGTGTTTAAGAGGCAAACCCAAAATAAGTCCATCTGGGATAAATGTGAATTTTAGTCCAAGATTAAGTACATTTTGGGCTATTTGGGAAAGCTGTCATCTATAATAATGGGTGTGTCTTCCATTTTTCCTAGCCTTAAAACCAGATATTGCCAGATATTTTTCTAGTTTTCATTTGTGTGCCTTTCCCTCCCCTTATTTGACTTCCTAGAATGATCTCACTGTGGGTGGTCTCAACAACTTAAAGCAACTCTTAATGGGGAAAGGAAAAACATCCTATAACCATAGAAAGTACCCTGGTTTGTGGATATCTATTTTAGCTTTTATGTTAAATTATGAGCTGTCTTGAGCAGTTCCTGGGCAATCCCACAAAAATGTGCTTGCTGACTATTTTGTTGACCAAAAATAAGCATTTAAAATTTTATGTGTTTTATTATAAACTTTCCAATATAACATTATTATTGTGATTATTTTTTTTTCTGTATCTGGATAAAGGTTTCAGCTGCAGTGTTTGAAGTAGAGACATGTTTAATGATTATTTAGTTCTTTTCCATTACCATTGGAAAGCAATATATGGGAATGATTTAACAGTGATTTTTAAATGAAAAGGTTGCATCTCCAAAGAATTATATATATTTAGTCACTGTGGGAGTCAGATCCCTAACAGATGTAAATTAGCATTGAAATGTTGAATTGAGTGAAATGCTACCTATTTACACCGAGAATATGTCTTTCTATTTTCTGTAGACCCCAAATAATTCATAAATAGCCAAATTAAGCTACTCGCTTTACAGAACACAGTCTCTGTATTATATTCACTGGGATCTTAAGTACCATCTCCGTTGTGGTAAATGCTTTCTATTTTCATAATTTTGTTACTTTTTAAAACCTACCAAACTCTACTCCTGAAAAAACATTTCTTAAGATACCTCCTCAAATGCTGCTAATTCTGTCAACAGAACTGATGAGTAGATTTCCTCTTGTGTCATCATTGTGCTAGGAGTTTTTTATTTCTAGGAAAATATAAATAGCTATGACAATGCTTTGCTTTTCTAATTAATGGATAATTTATTTTAATTCAAGAGATAATTTTTAATTCTGATTCCAGACATTCTGAAATACCAATGTGTATTTCAGGATTTTATACTCTTTTAATTTTGAAAAAATAATTTTACAGCAGTATCTTTTTTTTCTCATGTAAAAGCTAGTATGCACATATAAACTGAAGGAGATTTGCAGTAAGAAATAATCTTATGTTTCTTCTCATATCCATTATGTACCTAATTTTAATCGGGCCTAAGTTGCATCATATATGACTGCAGTAAGTACCTTTCAGACAATTTGTGTGAGAAAAATATTAGACATTCTCTCCAGCTTTGTAAAAGGAAAAAAAAATAATTGTAGAATTTGAGTCTGACCTTTGGCAAGCACTGCAAGTACAGATTGAGAAAGGACTGAAGGAAATCTGGGCTAGCAGATGTGCTAAATTGCGCTAAACTGCCCAAATATCTTTGGTTAAAAAGCAAAACACTTGTGAGTGTTGTTAATAGGTGTTGAAATGTTTAATTTATGGAGGATTGTTTACCAACAGTACGACAAACTACCCACAGCATCTCACCTTAAAGAAACTTAGAACCTGTTCGTAATCGTGCTTTCTGTGTAAGGTTATCAAGAAGCCAACTTGAAAAGCAATTAATTTCCTACAGCAACTCTAATGCCTTTTCACTTGGTTGCAGATTCATTTGTAGTGTGGGATGCAGCAGTCATTGTGCTGAAAGATAGCAAGCCACTGAGAGAGTTCAAATTGTGAGATTAATACTGTTTCATCCTTTTGTAACCACTCTGCAGCCTTTGACTTTATTGACTATGATGCTGCTAAGACTTCAAAGAAAAGCTAATAGCTTAATATTTGCATAGCTAAAGACAATTGTTTACATTAAATAAACTCTTTTGAAGTTACTTTAAGAATAAATATATAATTTTAAGAATTTACTCTCAAGCTATGGCTGTACTTCTTGAATCAATGGAATTATCAGAACAAACAAATATTTATTTCAGAAGTATCCTATTGGCCTTTGAAAAAAGTAGTCTGTAGTTCTCTTTGAAATATGTATCTCGATGATAAAGATATCCAACTGCTATTATGACATGTACTGAATGTTGTAGAAATGTGACCAAAGCTGTATGCTTTGTTTCAAATAACAGGAGGCGCAGGCCAAAATTTCCATGAAAATCAAACAAAGTTCTTTTCTGAGAGCCAAAACCTTTCATATTTGTATTTTTTTCAGTGACATTGCACCTTGTTGACATATGGAGCTCATAGAGAAAACATGGCAAGAAAGCAAAAATATAAGTGTTTTATTCATACATTATCCAAGAATTTATTTTTATACTACTTTGTTCTAGTTTTTGTAGAATGTGAGTTGGGACAAATTCTGATTACTAAATTGAACCAGGTACTCCGATCTTTTTCAAGTTTGTCTACCACAAATTTTGAAGGAAGAAAAGAAGTTCCTTGTATTAAGACTGCTTGAGAGGTGTGTATATTTAAGCATGTATGCTATTTTAAAAAATATTAATTTTAATGGTTTTGATGCTATTTCCATAACTTTTAGAGTAGTTCTCTCATTAGTGTTTTGGATTACAGTAGTCAGGTTCTTTTATGTGGTTCATTTACACTTTTTTAAGATTTATTGTACTTAGATCTATAGACGTGTAGACCAGCAGTCAAGGAAAGGGTATTGTGAATGCAAGAATGCTGAAGATGTGTTTTAAACTGAAAAAATTGGCCATTGCTGTGTTACATTCCTAAGGGGGGTGGCAGGAAAAGGAAGATTAAAGACCACACAGCTTGAACTTTGTTCGATATTCAACAGTTTAAAATATTTATTTCAGGAACTGGGATACTTCAATTAAGTTTATAATAAGGGTCCAGAGCCCTTTACAAATTTTGCAATAAAAACAACTAACAGGTACATCTAACAGTGAGTGTTCAAGGAATTTATTTCTAGATGTTGCAACCTTCTGTACATAAAATTTCATTTTTATTTTTCTCTTTGCTCTATTTTACACTGCTGAACAACATAAGTAATTTTAAATATCTTGTTTTAGTCCTGCACTTTCACGGCATAAACGGTAACAAAGTATAATCATTGTGGTAATAAATATGGTACAATAATTTTATGATGTCAGTTGCTGTAGATCCTAGTATGTTTTAGAAAAACATTAGAAAAAATATTTCCATCTCTTATTTGTGAAATGTGACAGCTGAAACACAAACACAATAAGAAACTTCACTGCCTAAATTAGAACCACCTATGATGTATTGCTGAGAAATAAGTAACCTTTAAACGAAGTATCAAACAGTTCTGTAGCAATTAATTCTTTCAGTCTCTGGATTACTTTTCTAGTGTTCAGACTTTTCGTCCAGTCATCTTATCACAAGAGAAACTATATTTAGTGGACTAACATATCTATGTATGCATTTATTTTTTGTATTTAGCACAGCTGTCTTGTGAAGATAGGCTCAACTCTGGCAGTCTAATATAAACTATGGAAAATAGTTTGTGTGTATCTCTTCTAGGATTATTTTTGGATACTCCTATGGTATATGCATTTGTAACAAAAAATTTAGCACCATTGTTTGCAGAATTTATACCTTGACCAGTTTACTATGTCATTTTCATAGGAAGCTATCTGTTTTAATTTATCACCATGAGTCAGAATAAAAAAGGGAACTATGAACATCTCTACTTTGGATACCTAGCTTCAGCTTTCTTAAATAGGCTGATTTGTTTAGAAAGAGGTAATTGACCTTCTATTAATGAAAGTTCACTTGTAAATGTTCCAAGTTGAGCACCAGGATGTTAAGACTATGCCACTCATCAGGTTTAAAAATCCCCATCCAAATAATTTGTTTGATGATACAGGGTTGTTTTTTGTCATGATAATAAAACAAATACACCAAGAATATAAGGAAGCTATGTAAAATAAATGCAGACAAGTAGACAATTAGAAAGACAAAATAAAATCTTTAATACTTCAAATGCATAAAATACAGTTGAAAAACAAATAAATTCCCAGAGAGATTGTATGCCCACTAAACTGGACACAAATGGGCAGATGAAAAAAGGAAATCAAAAAGCAAGGTCTAGAGAGAGAAGTTTCTGTGTTAATGAGAAGAAAGGAATATAATGCTAAAAGTTCATGAGGTATTTCTTATGATACTCTGATGGATTTCTGGAGCTAAGAAAGAATGATGTGTGGAGTAGTAGTGGTAGCAAGTAAACAGCTTGGACACACAGCACATACAGCATGTTCATGTTTGACAGGAAAAGTTCAAGGATAACAAGGAGAAGAACATAACATAAACAAACACGATACTCCTTCACTATAAGCTTAACACATAATAGTGTTAAAATGTGTAAAAATTAAGGTTTCCATTTTGTGTGTTTATGGAACATATATACTGTAGTGCAAGTAAACGACTGCCAGGTGAATAGGTAGATGTGAGCAAGTTTGGAATTAGTTAGCTGAACTGAATACATAATATGACACAGCCTTCCTACTTAGCTACAAGGCAGAATTATGGCCCTTGAACAGATTCCAGTGCTGCTGGGAGGCTCGCCCTCTTATGTCTGTCTAGTCTGAATAGTACTTCTGAGTTATAGCAAAAGGTGACACCCTTGGTTGTAATTTAGACCATGACACACTGGTATGTGCACACACTGAGCAGGGTGGCAAGTGTCTTGTTCTAAACTGGAACCATAATCTTCATTGCCTTTTTTGCAAGTGAAGAGAAAGAAAAAGTTTTTTCCTGGAACATGACAGATGACTTTGGGGTTTGTTACTTTGTTCTGAAGTACAGAAGAAAGGACCATTAAGCTCAAATTGATTCTACTATAATTTTTTGTGATATACAACTGTGAAATGCTGTGTAAATATTAAGTAAGTTTAATTACGAGACACTTCCTTGCATTTCCACCATTTCTTTTTCATTTGCATATGTTTTATGTTTTCATTAACCCTGTTACTTCTTCAGAAACATGGCAGAGTAAATAGCAAGCAAACATGTTCAGGAACTTGTACTGGATTCTAAATGATTTTGCAGCTTGGCTGTGCTTGTTTATTTTTCCACTAAAACCCAGAAGGTATAGAGAAGATCTTTAGAACCAACCCTAGGCTCTGCTTTTTGAAAATTGCAGGCATAGCTTCTAATGAGTCAAACTGTGTTCTTGTTTCTGCTGCTCGTGAATGGATGCTCCAAAATATCTGGTGGGGTAACTCATGGAACTGACCGCTTGCCAAAGAGAAGATGTGTATGCAGTTCAGTGCTTTACAAGTAATCTCAGTGGTTATTGTTGCTGTACTAGTGAGCAATCTGTTGAAATAAGCGTCATTGAACTATAATTCTGACAATCAGCCTGGATTCCTTGTCAGGTTTATGTCTGAAGTGTTGTGGTTGGGGAAGTTTACTGGAATTATTTATATTAATTTTGCTTTGCTGTTGGTCTCATACACTATAAAGTAATATTTTTAGGGGATGCTGGCCTGAAAGCATCTTTCTCCTAATTGTCTGTCTAAACATGAGTCAGTAAATGAACTTTCAATAGATCTTATGATTTATTGGAGGCAACCATCCAGCCTAATCTCTGTGGTAAATTAACCAACCTCAGTGCTCCTTTTCTGTGCAGACACTAAGCATGACAGAGGGAGAACAATGAAACCTTACCTCTTCACACCATGACTTAGTGGGCTGTGTATCACTTAATACACTGAAAAATTACGCTAAAGACCTTCATGATGCCAAGTAGGGTTCATTATGTCTTACATACACCCTTTTAGCACTGAGGAAAGCAGCATTTGATTCCAAACTGTTTTGTGGCTGGGTTTTGGTTTCAGGTGGCTATGGAAAGTGAAGGCAGGGGGAAGATGACATTGAGGTTAGAAATACTTTATACACAACCGTTGAAAATAGCAGTAAAGTAACCACTCAGAGTATTTAAAACTTAATCTAGCTTTTGCTTGTGCAGATACATACTGGCTTTCAATGCAAAATACTGAAAAACTGGAACATGCTGGCTTACAGTGCTCAAGGGAGTATGACTACTTCCAATGTGTGAAGACAGTGTCCATGATCATATTTGCTTTTGGGTGGTAGGGGTGTAAAAACTGCAGGTAGGTGGTCCTTTAACTGCAGCACAGTTATTTTGAGAGAAAACAGTGTGGCAGATACAGATTGTTTTGGTGTTTATTTTCATTCTGGCTACTAGTACATCTATGAACACAATGTCCCTTCCACATTTTCCAGGGACAGTTCCATGATATAAACCAATCATCTACATCAGCAATAGGCTTGCTCCTAAAAAAATTTACCAAGCTCATGTGAGCCACAGTCAATTGAAGTTAAACACAATTTTTCCTTTCTGTGGATGCTGCTGAAGTGATAGAGAGTCCTTGCTAGCAATAGAAGTTAAACAACAGTAGAAAATAAAAAAAAAAAAGTTCTGAGTACTAGTGGAATAGAAGCATAGAATTATAATAAGAACGTGTTGAAAAGTTGTTTCTGGGTATAGTGGTAACTCTAGCATCATTTCACATTTGCAGAAAAAAAATTATTCTAGAACTGGGGATATCTGAAAATGTAACTTCTTTAACATTTTATCATTAAACATGGCTTTATATTTCCTTGCAGTACTCATTTCAGGCATTCAGAGGTCTCTGATTCACATCATGGCATCAATAAAAGTTTAGTCATCTTTCTTTCTTTAAATCTTGGCTTGCTTCTACTTAGAAAATAATCTTCTGGGCCTGTTTTGTAAAGTCACTAAGCATCTTCAGAGTTTTTTATGATCAGCCACTTGTAGGAAAATATAAGAATCTTATACTGTTTGCTCTATATTGTTAGCCATTCCCAAAAAATGTTCTTTGCCACAGTTTAGATTTTGCATTTTTAAACAGCACTGAGTATATTTTGTACCATCTTAGGGGTAGTCTAACCCAGTTCATTAAAAGGTTCTCCTTGGTTTCTTCAAAGGCCTTGAGATGTATGTTATTATAATCAGTAGCAGACTAGTATCCTATTCTCAAGCTCTTTAGAAGCAATTAGATGGCAAACAATTTTCCTACTACTCTAGGTAGGGGATATGATGTATCCTGAGATCATTGGTCAAGTGACAGCTCGAGTCACTAGAATTCCTATCTGTAGCCACGTGGAACTGGAGAACTAAAACCAAATTAAATTGTCCTATAGATTTGAATAGATTTCTACATTGTAATTATAACACTGATTTAAAAACAATTAAGAAATCAAGGAAACTTTAACAACACTCAGGACAGTTTGGGCTAGATGCATATGATCTATAGACTAAGGCACTGTGTCAGTATATTTTGTAGGATAGGTAATATTGTGAATCAGGTATGGAACTACCAGTCTGAACTTCACACAAAATATGGGACATTGTTCCTGATAACAAGTAAATAGAAAATGTCTAGACTAATATTATTGCTATGTATCATGGTTTGGCTTAGGTTTTATTCTTCTTAACTGTAATTTTCTTTGTGAACACTAGATGAAGCCCTGATGCTTCCACACAATAGAAAGAGAACTCAATGAGCTGTGCTGGGTTGTGTATCCTGAAGTCTCAACTTCTGCCAAGTCAAAACAAGTAGAGGGGATTTTTTGGTGGTCTGCTCTTCTGTTCCACAGGCAAATCCCTCTAAGCTAAAAGTGTTCCCAGTCAGGATAACTGAACAACTAATTAAAGTAAAAAGGGCCTTATGCTTCTTTTCATTTTCACACTGTCTTTTAAAATATATTTCCTTGCCCTGTTTTTGCTTGTCTTTTAAAGAAGTTTTTTTAAAAAAGGATAAATATCTTTCATAATCTACCTTCAAAATGATGTTTAAATTTACATTCTGAAAAAGTATTTGTGTGGTTTGCTGACCCTTGTGTGTCCAAATTGCATCTGATTTCAAGTGGCTGAAAACAACTGAGAAGTTGAATGTTCTTTTCTCCTCTTTCCTCCTCTTCTCCTGCATTCCTGCATGGGTAAGATCAAAGAGAAAAGCAGGCATGAAAAGAACAATGGGACAGTAATGGGCAGCCAGAGGCAGAACACACACTGTAGTCTCACAGTTGTTGAGGAAAATGAATCAAAGTGATGCGGCTTTTAGAAATGACTGTTGGTTGGGTCTTTTCATTAATACAGCTTTACCACCTATACTGTGATACTCTAAGGACCTCTAATAGAATAAAGCTGTTTGGCCAACTTTCCATTTGGAAAAAATCACAGCCTGCAGAGAAGGTATTTCCATTAAGAGGATTGTACTCACTCAGTTGCACATGTAGTAGAGAAAACAAGCAAATATATTACGTGTAATTTAAATTTCCTCTTTGGCTACTGTTTATGGCTAAGTAACATGTAGGTGTTTATCTCCTGCAGAGTTCATTGTACTTCACTCCAAAGTTCTTACCTGGCTGCAGATCTAAGATGAAGTGTAACAAACTCCTCCTAGTCTATTCTGAAGCTGTGTTACAGAACACAGGAACAGCACTGAAATGGTAAAACATTGCCTCAAGGAACTTTGAACTCAAAGAGATTGAGGTAACCTCTCTGCAGCATGTGAAAAGTTTCTTTATTTTAGAGAATTGATGGGAGTCTAAGGAAACATGAAAATGACTCAGTCTATCTTGGAGTGAGAAATTCAAGAGATAATGAGAACCTGTGTGTCCACTGTAGCTGGTCTACCTTTTGAGCATGAAGACCCCCAGGCATTAGATTGCCTACTGATGCATTTTCTCACCTACCTGCAGTAACTTGGAACTAGTCAGACATTGGAGTCCACTGTGAGTTCACAGAGTGTCCTGGTTTGGGGTGAAGCAGGGGCAACTTTCCATTCACTGAG
The DNA here is from genome assembly GCA_013398915.1 of Dromas ardeola. NCBI lineage: Eukaryota > Metazoa > Chordata > Aves > Charadriiformes > Dromadidae > Dromas > Dromas ardeola. The sequence goes on from VYZM01013593.1 coordinate 45,842, forward strand.
AGAAGCTCTTGCTTATACTTGTTGCTGTGGCAACCAGGGTCAGCTGACTTGGTTGTTTACCCCGTGGAGGGGTTTCGTCCGTGGGTAGGCGTGGACAGGTCAGGTGACCCAAAACTGACCAATAGGGTATTCCATCCCATCTGCCATGCTCATTATAAAAGCTGAGGGATCAAGAAGCTCTTGTTCAATGGCCTTTTTCCAATGGTGTTTCTTCAATGGCTTGGTTTCTTCAATGGCTCTCTCTTTCTTTGATGACTGATGTCTGAGGAGGACCCTGTCTGTTCATCTACCTTTGATCCTGATCTGTGGTTTTGTGAAGCTAGATCTGGAATCTAGTTCCCATCTGTCACTGAGTCCAGTCTGGAACTTTCACAGTGCCTACCGGTGACATCTCCCTGGGAGATTGATAAGGTTTTGAATATATTTATATATATTGTATCTATGTAATTATTTCCTTTTTTATTATTAAAATTTCATTAAAGTGGTTTAGTTTTTTCTAAACTCATAAATCTCTTTATCTTTCTTCTTCCTCTCCTTGGAGCGAGAGGTAGGGGAGAGCATCTGGTGTCTTGTCATTGGCCAACCTAACCCAAACTGCGACACAGGGCCACTGCCTAAAAATGGCTTCTAGCAAGAGAAAACTGCAATTGTTTAGTAAAGGACAGCATTTTAAAGATCTAGTATGGTTTCTGTAACAAGACGGCCATGCTGATAGCTGGTCAGCTCAGTCTGTAGCTCACCTTGAAAGAACTCTTGTGTTTCTGACTGATGTGAAGTTCCTGTATAGTAGAATCAAATGATATTTTTCTAACATTAATAGAGATGGCATTTCAAGGGAGGCAATGTCTTGGAATTCACAGCCTTCTTGGTTCTTGTTTGTAATAAACAGATAATTTTATGTCATCAGTACTTAAGGATTTTCCATTAGTAGAGAACTCCTTTGGATGCATATGACTTCTCTCCAGAAAAATGAAGAGACTGTGGTCATAAACAGTATAATCATCAAGGACTTCGTATTATGCCTAAAGGAAGGATAAGAAGCAAAAGAGAAAGCATAATAATGGCTAAAGGACTGAATAGGGTCCTTCCCTTGGCACAGAAATAACCATGAATGTGTCAGCTCTCCCAAAGGCTGTTAAATTCAGGAGTCCACTTTTTTAAATATCTAGGAACTGGATTTTCTAAAAATGAAGCAGTTGAAAGCTATGGTAAACATACTGTCCTTCAGATGCGTTGATAAAACTTAGTGTAGAATGCAGAAACTGGGGATCAACAAAATGTTGTCTACAGGATTAAGGGCTATCCCATCTAAGTATGTTCTAAAATGAAGGTAACTTTCTCTGGGATCATCTTCTGCAACTGAAAGAGAAATGTATATATATTCTAGTGTAGTACAGTTAAAACACTAATAATGTTTCATTTTTGTTTTTTCCTTATCCTTTGTTTAGCCATCTGAAGCCAAAATCTGCCGTATTTACACTGAAAAATATATCTGTGTTTATCTATATGTTTTTACTCCAGAATACCTTATCTAGTTCAATGAGAAGATTAGTTCGAAGAAAAAGCAGTAGAATCAATTGCTGGTAGAATCATGTAGGGCCAACATTTTACTCTTTCCGTAACGAAGTACTTAGTTACTTGTTTCCTGACCCACTGCCATGATACTAGTGCCACTCACTATAATTAATGACATCATAACTGAGTTCTTAGCATTAAATGGTTCATGAATCTCAACAATTCATTCAGCTGTTTAGATCATAGATTCTGCAAAGTGTTTAATAGAAGCCTTTTTCCACCTGGAATTGATTGACAATTGCTGGTAAATTTAACCACCAGGTGACAGTATTTTTCCACTCAAATACAGAGCTGGACATATTTTATCAGGCAGAAGAAGAATATAAAATCTCAGATGACAAAGTTTAACAAAATTAAAAATTTAGATTTCCCACTTATGCTGTAATTTTTTTCAGATTTTTTTTTTCCTAGTCCATCCTGAGGCTCAAGTAACTTGTTTTAACAAAGCTTAGATATATAAGAGTTTTAAAACCATATTACCTCATTATAATCCCTCAAAGCAAACACCAGTGACTTTCCTCTCATCTCTGAAGGAATTTCTCTCAGAAACTTGCTTTTCAGTTTTCTATTAGACATGATCTTTTTTCTGATAAGTGTTTTCTAGTGGCATGCAATTTTACATTTTTCTATGTGATTTCTAAGTATGTAATTTCTAAATATGTAATTTCTGAATATGTAATTTCTAAAAAATGTCCTTTTTCCTAGGGGTGGAGGGAGGTGGGTCGGTAACTGACATAAAAAGATCTCTGTCATTCCCTCAAGCAAAGCAATGCAAACAATTCTGTGCCAGACTGCAAGAAAAAGAAAAGATCATATAATGTGCAAATTACAATGCCTCCTCTCCCTATATAGAATATAGAACATAGAATGTGTTGGGTTGGAAAGGACCTTTAAATGTCATCTAGTCCAACTCCCCTACAGTAAGCAGGGACATGTTTAACTGGATCAGATTGCTCAGAGCCTCATCAAGCCTGGCCTTGAACGTCTCCAGGGATGGGGCCTCCACTACCTCTCTGGGCAACCTGTTCCAGTGTCTCACCACCCTCATTGTAAAGAACTTCCTCCTAATGTCTAATCTAAACCTGCCCTGCTCTAGTTTAAAACCATTGCCCCTCGTCCTATCGCTACATGGTCTTGCAAACAGTCCCTCCCCAGCTTTCTTGTAGGCCCCCCTTCAGGTACTGGAAGGCCTCTATAATGTCTCCCTGGAGCCTTCTCTTCTCCAGGCTGAACAACCCCAACTCTCTCAGCCTGTCTTCACAGGAAAGGTGCTCCAGCCCTCAGATCATCTTCGTGGCCCTCCTCTGGACCTGCTCCAACAGGTCCGTGTCCTTCTTGTGCTGAGAGCTCCAGAGTGGGGTCTCACGAGAACAGAGTAGAGGGGAAGGATCACGTCTCTTGATCTGCTGGCCGCGGTTGTTTTGATGCAGTCCAGGATGCGATTGGCCTTCTGGGCGGTGAGTGCACATTGTTGGCTTGTGTCCAGCTTTTCATCCACCAGTACCCCCAGGGCTAGTCTCTATCTTATCATCCCCCAGCCTGTGTCCCAACCCAAGTGTAGGACCTTGCACCTGGCCTTGTTGAACTTCATAATGTTTACTTGGGCCGACCTCTGTAGCTCATCCAGGTCCCTCTGGATGACATGCTGCCCCTCTGTCCTGTCAACTGCACCACTCATCTTGGTGTCATCGGCAGACTTGCTGAGGGTGCACTTCGTCTCCCTGTCTAAATCATTGATGAAGATATTGAACATCACTGGTCCCAGTATGGATCCCTGAGGGACACCACTTGACACCCCTCTCCATCTGGACATCGAGCCATTGACCACTACCCTCTGGATACGACCATCCAACCAGTTCCTTATCCACCAAACAGTTCACCCACCAGATCCGTATCTCTCCAACTTAGAGAGAAGGGTGTCATGTCAACAACAGAGAGCGCTCTTCCCTTGTTCACTGATGCAGTCACTCCAATGCAGAATGCCACTAGGTTGGTCAGGCAGGACTTGTCCTTAGTAAAGCCATGCTGGCTGTCTTGAATCACCTCCCTGTCCTCCATGTACCTTAGCATAGCTTCTAGGAGGATCTGTTCCA
>VYZM01013595.1:1983-139754 GCA_013398915.1 Dromas ardeola
CCCTCAGCTGCCGAAGTCCCCTTCGGGATCCCCTCAGCTTCCCACGTCATCCCTCGGGCCCCCTCAAGCCCGCCATCCCCCACTCACCTCGACACGGTCCAACCGCCTCATGACGTGCTCTTGGCGGCCCCGTGGGCCCGACCCGCCGGCCGGGCCCCGCTTTCCGCCCGGGCCGGCCCGCTCCGACTTCCAGCTGGGCACCATTTTCCACAGACACCATCCGCTTTCAGAGCGCCCGGTCCCGCCCATGCCGCTCGCCCATTGGCCATCTCCCCGCCCCCCATCCTGGGAATCCCCGCTCCATTGGCCCGGGTCGCCGTCAATCCCCATGCGCCCCACCCCGGCGAGGCGCTCCGACCAATCGAGGAGCGGCGCCTGAGCGCGGACTGGCCCACCCTCCCGGGAGCCGTTGCCATGGTGAAGACGCGCCGGTGGGGGCGCGGGGCTGTCGCCGTGGCAACGGGGCCGTGCGGCCAGGAATTCACCCAAACCCGGCTTTTTCTCCTTAAAAGCTTCATAGAGTTGCGTGTGACAGCACAAAATAAACCCGTTGCGCGGCCCGGCCCCCCCCGGCAGCGCTCCCTCGGGTCTGGAGCTTCGAGGGCGGACAGGGCTCCCACAGCTCGGGGCGGGGGCACCGGCCGCTGCGGCTGCGTGTGGGCCAGCGCCTGCGGGGGGGACGCGGTGGTAGGGGCAACAGGGAGACTCCGGGGAGCTCTGGCGAGTTGAGGAGGGTCCCGGCTTCTCCGCCCGGGAGCTGTCCGCCTTCGCCCACTCTTTCCTTCCATCCGCGCTCGGCTAACTCCCCGGGGTCGTCCGGACCCGGCTCGCCTCCGGCGCCCCGGCAGCCTGCCGCAGCGGGCGGCTTGAAGCTCCCCGCCCCGCCAGCCCCGGGCGGCCAGCGGGCAGGAGACACCCCCGCCTCGGCGCAAGGGGCTCGCTCGCCCCGCGGTGGTCTTGGCCCTCCGCTGCCCCCACGTATGGCGCCCGGCAGCCGCCCGTGCTGCAGTACCGGGCTACGGCCGCAGGGGGGCAGCACCAGGGACGGCGCGGCGGTGCGGGACCCGGAATGGCCGGGGCGTGGCCTCGTCGGGCAGCACGCCCTTAATTATCCCGCGCTCAGCGCTCATTAGGGTGATGAGTGGTGATCGCTCTCAGCCCGCTATAGTCTAGCCGGGGACTGGAACCACTTACCGGGGTGACACTTGCAGCCCAGGCAGCTACAGCAGTGCCTCTGCACCAAAAACCTGCGGAACAGGGGTTTTCACCCCAGAGACACTGCGTCGCTTTGCGTCGGGGCCACGGGGGTGACAACAGTGAGCGCGCTGGGGACCAGGAAGGGAGGCAGGGGTGGTAGCTTATGCACAAAATAAAGATCAGTGACTTTTGCTTTTTTTTTGCTTTCCGGCTGCACAAATCCATATATAGCATAGACATGGCATATATAGCATACATGTTTACGCTCGTATATCTATTTACACATATCTATATATTTAGGGAATATATATTCTCTATTTACGCTTATATAGAATATCTGTTCAGACTTAGACCTACTTAGATTTATAAATTAACACTTATTATATAGCATACCTATTTAGACCATCTGCTTAGACATTTGTTTTGACATTTTCACTGCTTAGTTTGATATTTTTCTCATAATACTACTCAAACATAATTGATGCCCACTATTGTCTTGTTAACATCAGTGTTTTGTTTGGCCATCAATTACACCCAAGTAGCAGTCTACATTTCTTTTAATAACTTTAGGTAGTTTTTAAAAGAAAACCTTTACACAACTGCAACGACTAATATTAAGGGAGCTTGATAAAGGGAATTGTTGAAAGAAAAACAACAACAGGGTACAAGAAATACAGGGGAGAATTAAAAAAAAAAGAGAGAGATGCTTAGAGAGGTAGAAGTAATTTTAAAAAGCAACTGAGTACATGAGAAGTAGACAAGAATTAAAACATAGGGACAGGGAGATGAATAGAGGACACCATAGGAAAAAAAAATTAAACAGGGATTGGTCACAAGAAACGGGAATACTAAAAAAACCCAAACCAACCAGGGACAGGGAGATGAATAGAGAACAACACAGAAAGAAAACTTAAAAAGCGATTGGGTACAAGAAACACAGGAATATTAAAAAACCAGGCACAGTGAGATGGGCAGAAGGAACCATAATAAGAAAAATTTAAAAGCAGCAGGTTATGAGAAACACAGGAAATAATTAAAAAATAGGGACAGGGAGATGGACAGACGGAAACATAGAAGGAAAATTTAAAAGTGATAGGGTACAAGACAGGGAGGAATTATAAAATAGGGACAGGGCGCCGGAGAGAAAAAAAATTAATAGGTGAAGTGGTACAGCGCAGAGTTGGCAGGAGAGTAACAAGTTCTGGGGAGCTGGATGGGTGTGTGGGGTGGCAGAGAGGGAGACGGAAGCAGGGACAGGCAGGGAGGCAGGAGGCAGAGATCTGGCGCAGGGCGGCAGAGATGGACCGGGACGTACAGGAGAGAACACGCAATTCACCACAGCTCCTGGCACTGGCAGGAGACCTCCACCGCCCCAACACTGTTTTCTCTGCCTCGGCTGCAGGCGCCTCAATGGTCCTCCACCGCGAGGCCTTCCAGTGGCTCACACTGGAGTGAGGCAGCCGATGGAGGCACCAAGCTCCCGGCACCGCGTGCAGGTGGTGTGTTCTGTCCACGATGGCTCAAAAGGATCCTTCCTCACTGCAGGCACTGGTCAGTCCTTGCTGGAGGCAGCTGTCTGTGGGAGGACTCCCTTGGATTCCCTCCTCAGATCGTTCACCTTCATCAGCTCCCTCAGGCAGGCGTGCCTGGGCAGACCCTTCCCCAACTAAAGGGAGGAATTAAAAAATAGGGACAGTGAGCTGGATAGAGGGAGACATACAAATAAATTTAAAAAACTGACGGAGTACAGGACAGACAGGAAAACATTAAGAAATAGAGACACAGGTAGCAGGGCACATAGAAAGGGAAACTAGAAAGCGGTGGGGTACAGGACACACAGGAAAAAAAATTAAAAATAGAATCATAGAATCATTTAGGTTGGAAAAGACCTTTAACATCATCAAGCAGCTTTGTCCATATCCATTAAACAGTGGCTGTTCTCAAATTCAGGCTTGCGTTCACACCAACTGCAGTCACAAACAGGCTGGAGCACACAAGATTTTGTTCACCTGGAAGCGCCATCAGGTACCACCCACACCTGCCACAGACTGAGCCATTGATGCTTCTGAGAGTTACATTTATACTTTAATGCATTTTGAGATACATAAACACCTTTAAAATTACTCATGTATTTTCTAGGAAATCCAAATGTTTTCACCTTCCTTTCATTTACAAGTTTAAGAAGCTAGGGCCACAATATCTAAAACTGCTACTTGGCTGTTACAAAACTCATTTTTGAGTTCTAGCTCATAATAGCTGAGCATTTATTTAACAGCAACTATGCTGAGAAACTTGATGTACTTTCAATTGCTTCTCATTCTCCAGTATGAATTCTCATCCTAACGCTTTAGCATTGCTGATTTCTGTGCCTTGTGAAGGGGTGGAATAAAGAGTTAATTTTGTGGCACGGATGCTGCTTGTGTTCTGTCCATAACTGTTCACTCTCCAACAGAAAAGTTTTTTGTATTTAATCGTAAAGAAATCACTGGACAAACTCAAGAAAAATGAACCAGTAACTGTAAGAAAAAGATACATTTCCAAATATTATGAATTATGTATATTGATTCATTTGTGCTGCTTAATGGTATTTGTTGTGAACTAAAAGCAGCCTAGTGTATTCATCAAAGGATTTAACACTAAATGGTATTTCTCTGTTTAAAATCACCACTACTCTGTTTCAGAATTGGACTATTTCCTATTCACCTACCGACAGAAGAAAACATGGTTGGATTAAGAAAAAGTCAAAAGAGAACTTTCTCCATTTATACTTCATGAAGGAACTTTAACAATTTAAGGCATAGGATGAAGTTCACTGTCAAGTATATATTTACAAACGGATCACTGGCTAATGCTTTGTGATAGTAACTGCATCCTCAGGGCGCAATTACAGCAATTATGTGGATGGATCTTCTCACTGGTAACCTTTGACTCATCTCCTACAAACTGTCAGTCTTCATCATCAAACAGGGAAAGCAACATATTGTTTTTATTCAGTCATCTGCTTCTGAGAAAGAGAAAACGCCACTATTTGGACAGCCTGCCTGCCCATACATACGGCCTCCTGTAGCTACCCCTGCATCTGCCAGACGGAGCGGCAAGCCCTGGAACGAACAGCAGTTCACTCCTGTGCTGCTGTTCTGTCAAGATGAAGCCGGCAGGCACTCTCCCGCACTTCTGCATTTCTCTCAGGAATTTCAAGAGAGGCAGAAAAAATTTTTTTTGTATGCAAAGTACAGATGCGTTACCTATTCTTAAAAGGTGATGAGTATCTTGGTCTTCAATAGGATTTGTTGGTTATGCATCAATTTTTGGAAGTTAGCCCCAAAAGGAAGAGACCACTGTCTTAGCTCCCATCTAACTGGAATTAATTCACTGAACTAAATGGATTTACTATAAACTTACACCTATGCAAAGATGGAGCACAGTCTTACATTAACACTATTATGACACTTATTATCACACAATTGTTACTGAAGTAAAACTCCTGCAAAAGTTTTGTCAGAGGGCACGGCCTGAAGGATACAGCCCATTTCAAATTAAGTGATTTCAATTCATAGTCAGTAATGTTAAACGACGAAGAGATAAATTAACTCCATTCAAAGAGCAGGACACTTAAAATAGGATGGGAAAATAACTATTATAAACAGTTTTATAACCATCACTTCACAGCGAGACAGCTGATGAGTTACTACAACAGAACAACGAAAAATCACCTTTGCCTTGAAGGGAAGACAGCTTAGTTCTCTCAGCATACAGTGCTTCCAGAAAAAGGATGGCAGTTCAAAAGCTTGATTATAATCATCATTAGCCGCTACCTACCACTTAATTAGCTAGTAATAAAACCAAGGCTCTTTCTTACCAAAGCAAACAGCAATGTCACTCCTCCTTTGCATTCCTCCCATTAGCTGGAAATGTTGTTCTCTGGATGTGGCAGGAATAAAACCAGTAAGAGACTGAATCTGGAAAAAAACCTACCAAAGCTAAAAATAAACAAAATCATTTACAGCGGTAACTCAAACAGTCAACTACCAAAGAAGAAAGAAACAAAATTCTTCATTGTCAAGTGCCAATTCAAAGTGAAAACAGATTGAACCAAAACTGTCAGAAAATTCTTTACCAATTTGTAATGATCACACACCCGTAACACCAGGCAGGGTCCAACTGTTTCAGTGACTAACTTCAAACAATAGCTGGGCTGTTCAAAAGCACAACAACAGGGAGTGATGTTCGCCTGAAGGTATACTGTATTAATGTAAATTGCTTTTAAATGCACGGTTTCTTAAACAAAACAAAAAAATACATATTAAACTGTGTTAGTGGAGGCTACCGTTAGAGCGATACAACATTCAGTTGTCCATAATTCAGCCATCCACTAGCGACCGCATGGAGTGAGTTTACATTCAGTGGGAAAGACAGCAAAAGGGGCCTCTACTTGTGCAGAAGGAAAACATTACACGTTTTACTCTTCCTACTTGTGGCCAGCAGGTCAAGGGAGGTGATTCTCCCCCTCTACTCCACTCTCGTGAGACCCCACCTGGAGTGCTGTGTCCAGTTCTGGAACCCCCACTACAAGAAAGATATGGACGTGCTGGAACGTGTCCAGAGAAGGGCCACGAGGATGCTCAGAGGGCTGGAGCACCTCTCCTATGAAGACAGACTGAGAGAGTTGGGGATGTTCAGACTGGAGAAAAGAAGGCTCCGAGGAGACCTTATTGTGGCCCACCAGTATCCTAAGGGGGCCTACAAGAAAGCTGGTGAGGGACTTTTTAGGATGTCGGGTAATGGTAGGACTAGAGGGAATGGACTAAAACTAGAGATGGGTTGATTCAGAATGGATGTTAGGAAGAAGTTCTTCACCATGAGGGTGGCGAGACACTGGAACAGGTTGCCCAGAGAGGTGGTGGAAGCCCCATCCCTGGAAGATTTTAAGGCCAGGCTGGATGGGGCTCTGAGCAACCCGATCTAGTGGGAGGTGTCCCTGCCCAGGGCAGGGGGGTTGGAACTAGATGATCTTTAAGGTCCCTTCCAACCCTGACAATTCTATGATTCTACTTAAGAAAGGTCTGAAGACTAGTGAGTCTGTATCTCCTTCATGAACCTTCCCAATTAGCACCAGATTAAACTCTCTCTGTATTTCCTCCCCATGAGATGCCATACCACCACTCACGCCCATGGTCTGTTAGTCATGCTGCCACAGTCCTTTAGATCATCTTAAGCGCTGACCTTTAAGAAGTTCTAAATGTTATTTCAGTTTTAATATTCTGAGTTTAACGTCTCTGGAAGTGATTAACAGCACTGGTTTAACGTCATTAGGTCCTTGCCTGTTTGCTTACCACATTTTGCTACTGTAACTTAATCATTACATGCTCCAACACCCTGTGTTTCTATTTCTAGTTCACTGAGATTAAACTAGTAACAAGCAGCAGCATACTGTATCATCACTGGGCTTCATTGCTCCTGAAGGCAAAAGGATTAAATTAGAGATTAATTTTGTTTTGTGTATCATCTTCCTCATCTGTACAATGGAGACAACATGGCTATGGTTGAGAGAGGCAGATTAGGCTTTTTCAAAACAACAACAAAAATTAAATTCCCATCTGTTAAATTTTTGTCGGTTACATTTGCAGTATAGTTGTGAGATTGTTAAATAACCAAATTTATTTTAACTACCAAAAAAGTAATCATGGCAAATATCTCTAGTAGAGGTACCAACAGACAGCAGACGTGTTACCCTAATCCAGACTCAGTTATCAGCAAAAAGACTTGAAAGACAGGAAAAAGATTATTTTTGGTTATGAAGGAGGGGATGGCAGGAACTTTAAGATTTGACAGTTCAAGAAAATTTCTTGGAACACTCACAAAAATGGAAATCAGCTGTAAATCCACTATTTTCCTCATCTACTGTACCAGAATGATGCTTAGACTATGAGTAAAGATCATCTCATGGTAAAATCTTACATCTTGCACCACAGCATGCAGAGAAAAGACCTATTGTGGTGACGCTGACTGTGCACCGTTTCCACGCTGCTATGTCAAAGCTTGGAGAAAAATGAAATCTACAGGAGTTGAGAAGCTCATCTTGTTATGAAGGGTCTTACCACCTCTCATGGTCTGCGCGCACACTTCCCCTCACCTTAAAGGACTTTATAAGCCTGTCTAACGAATCTGTTGCTTGTTAAAAGCCTCGAAACCTATTTAATTAAACAGACTAAAGTATCATTACACAATCATTTTACATCATATGTTAAAAGGATTTATCAGAAACAGAAAATACATTAACACGCTTCTAGTGCACAGTCCCTATACCTCCCTTGCACTGGTGGCACTCACCGGTCCTTTTGCTGAGCCAACTAAACCGGGGCAGAGGACAAACTCAGCAAGGGCAGGGCAGGGCTGACGAGGCACCACAATTAACGAGGGCAGAGGGACTGGCTGTGCACTGCAAGCTGGCCCGGCTGCTCTAAGCGCGAATGCCCGTTTCAGTAGCAAGAAGCAGCCCCATCCCGGCACAGCTAGGCTTCAGCAGAAGACAGCCAGATCTGCACACCCCGTTCTCTTTCCTGGCAGAGGTGACTCACTTTGTAGTGACACTAGGACTTATTTGCCTGCTAAGCAAAAAAAGCTACAAAGAACTCTCTTCATATAGCTTTGACATGCATAAGATCATCAGCAAGATACCCTACTAAGTCAAAGCTAAGGCAAAAAAGTCAAAGCACTTTCGACAGGCATCATTTGTTCTTCTGCTTGCCTCAATAGATGTGAACGTTTACTGCCATCTACAGGAAGCTCCTCTAATTACCTCCATCAGTCATCCACTCGCAGCACAGTGCTTAATTAAACACTATCAATCCCGCAAGCACACGTTCCAACTCACAGCCCCACTCGTGCTGACAATAGCTACTCTTCATTTCCTTGGAAGACTCTAGGATTCTGGGGGGAAAAATTCTTCAAAGGGTAATTCACTCTAATCAATACATCAAAATGTTACTGTTCTTCAAGGCCTTAGTTATATTATGGAGCCTAATTAGTAAAAATTTATCCAAAGTAATGCTTTCACTCTTTCTCTGCTTTTATCTACTGCGTATGATATGTTACATCTGCCTGTGCAGAAACTGTACTTTTCCTCACAGATTAACTATTTAAAGCACAATTTCTGCTTGCAGGGGAAACTCAGAATGCATTCTTCCTCTTATGTAGAAATCTTTTCCAAGTAACTGAATTATTTTATAATACTGTTAGAGAATACTGTAGAATACTTCAGTATTATCTGCTTCATGACGGATCATTCCTGTATATTTAACAACTCCTCCGTAATCAGTAAATTAAGATATTTTAAAATTGGCATCTGTTCAGAATATATACTCTTTTAAATGATATTAATACATGTGCATTCTTCAAAAATGTATGAATAATACCGTTAAATTAAATTATCTTCATAAAATAAACATCTGAAAGCCACAGTGATGCAAATCCTTAATCATGAAGAACAATCACTGTTTGTGGTTAAAAAGCACAAGACCACTAGAAATGGCTCCTGAAGAGGTCAAAGCATTCTTTCTTGATTTTCAAAAGGACACATTTCTAACTACTTAAATAATCATTTGTCAAGTTCAGAGATAACAAGATCTTTTATTATTACATTCATATTCCACTTTATGTAGTCTGCTTTTCAGATGTCAGCACAAAATGAGTCAGCTTTGTTATTAACAATTCAAATAAACAATATATATTTAGCAAATCGATAAAGTAATTTATACAACTTCAAAAATTAATTTTAACGAATAATTTATGACACAAATGGAAACAACGTAAGAATAAACTCAACAATATTATTTAAGCAATTACCATGGACAAAGGTATCCTTAAGTCCTCTTATTGACAACGCAGCCAGAACAAATCATTAACTTACTAAAACCGGACAAATATTTCAATTATGAAAATGGACACAAACCAGTAATTATGAATCTTTATTAAATACTCAAATAACAGCATTATAATGAAAGGAGGACAAAGCCAATGAGTAATTTTGATAAATTCAAATACACTGACTTCTCAGTGATCGCTAAAAACATACGCTACAAAACTGAATGAGGTTTGCTACCAAAGTGGTAATTCCTGTTCATCTATTTAATTGAGCTGATTGATTAGGGTCTTGACGAGGCCCTTTAGTGTAGAGTGGTCTACATCTTCTAAAATTGGGTAATATACTCCTGTAAGACAGCAAGGATCTATCTGACACCCACCTGCTAGCCAGGTACATGGAGATACCTAAGACACTGCATGACAGTTAAAGCTCTTAAACCCTCCATTGGTTTGGGTCATTAACAGCAGAACAGTTGCCAAACTTAAAAAGTTATCCTAGTAAAACAGGGATGTAGACATGTTATCAAGTATAAGATAAAGCTGTTAATTTAATATATTATCTGGAAAAAAACTAAGTTTTCATTCTTAAAAGACTTTTCAGAGTAACAAAAGTTAAAAGTTTCCAGTATTTAGATCTCAAACTGCAGCTAATCTGTAATGCACGGCACACAGCAGAATCTACAACCCCTGACCACATCAGCGTAACTAGCAAACGTAGCTTGCTCAACGTGCAAACCCAATTATACTGTCCGAGTTCTGTATTATATTTATAATGAAGTTAAACACAGATGTTCATCTTGAAATTAGGATAAGGGTTTGGCATTTTAATTAAAATTATTTACTTGTTACATGACCTGATATTATTAAAACTGGTTAGCAATGCTAGTGCTTATTTATAATGAAATGTGACATAGGAATATAAGTATTAAATATGAATATTTTAAAGTATCTAAGATTTTATGAACAGGCTTCCAAGTCCGAATTATAAGTGACAAAAATTGAGTGAATAGTGCATAAATGGGAATTATGATAATTGTAATCCAATTGTAAACTAATCATAAAAATCAATAATACTAAGTGTAATTACTCTAACTGTATTATTAAGCAGTAAAGCCAGTAGTTCTTACAACCTAAAAAAAGTTAAAGAATTGTATTTGACAGTTAAAATTTATCTGATTCTTAAACGTACTATAAACACAAAGTTTCCTAAATAATATGTGTGCTTTATTGAAGGCCTAATTAAGATCAACGTCATAGGTATGTTTTGGACCTAGTGCTAAATGTACGATCCCAATTTTACATGGAAGCACTTGCAAGGAGGCTATTTAAAGAGGAAGGAGAGGGGATGGAAACAGCTTCCACCTGCTCCCAAAAAATAGTCAGCTTAAGGTGGCAGAAAGTTACGCATTCCCAGAAAGGGGTGGTCCTGCACTCTTCTCTGACACCAGCACACACTGCTGCTTCTTCATTTTCGTCAACTCTAACGATCATGCAGCTCCATGTCTGTCCAGCTAATTGATCTGACCAAAACCAAGACAAGAGGAAAGATCAGTTTCTAACTAGATCTGCATGCTGATCTAACTCATTCTACAGCCGTATGGTTGCTGGAGCTGACACAAGAAAGAAAATTATGCCCGGGACATGGGGAAAAAGACAGGACAGGCAGCACGATCCAGCTGTGAAACCATACCCCAAAGCTTGCAGGAACTTAATACTCTAACAAGCCAAAAGGATCTGCTTCTGCAACAATTTTCCATGCTAATGTAAAAACGAAAGAAACTCTTCCGAAGATAATGACATTATACCTATTAAAAACCACTGGGAAAAGAGAATGGAGCTAATAACATTAAATAATTACTAGAAGTATGGGGCATAAAACCTTCTGCTTTTTTAGCACAAAACTGTATTTTAGCATTGTGAATTCTATTAGAAATGAATGTGTTTGCAGAAAGGAGATTTTGTAAGTGTTCCTTGCATTAAAGAAGTCATTGCCTTTCATACGCTCACCTCAGGAAAGTACAAACAGACTGAAGTTCATGCAGCTCTCAATTCTATAGAGCTACCGAGGCATAAATTTGCTTCAGATCGGCATGCACTTCTGCAAGTACATCTGGAAGAAAAATGAAATGCAAGGTGAAACAAGCTTATCTACTTTTTCATAAATTACTCTGAAATCAGCTAATTGTTTCTTCGATCTGTTATTACACGTATGTAATAAAACAGGTAAAGGTTTTCTGTAACTTTCGCACTTTAGCAATGTTATTTAGATTACACTGCAGAAAAAGAGAGAAAAAAGCTTTCAACCAGCATATTTTCTAGCTGCCTCACTGGACGTAGTTACACACTGAACCAGTCAGATACCACCAGTGAAAACAAGGAACACCAGAGTCTGTTTGTGCATTATTTGTCCGTCATGTTGAGAATTATTACACAAATAATTTCTGTTGTCTCTTCTCTCAGAGTTGCTGTTTCTATTCCCTCTAAAACAGGAGCAATCTCACTGGCACAATGTTCATTTTTCACAGTGGAGACACCTTGTAATGATTCCAGGTCAACTTTGCAAAAAAAATTAAATACAGTGGTGATTAACCAGAAAGACAAGTAAGTATTTCAATAAATTTAACAAACAGGGGATTTAATTTAGTGGAGAAAATACTGCCAATATATAACAGCAGCGTATCTTTCATCTTACAGTTTATTTGGAGAATGAATATATTTTATGTTGAACATTACATTACAAGCTATGTTAGTGAGTAGTACCCATGGTATTCTTATCAGAGGAAAACTAAGCATTATTTAACTGGAAATTTAATTCTCATATGCATGCGTTTTCCTTTTTTAATTGTTAGTAACAGCAAATCATTGACAGCACCAGTCGCACGAGTAACCTTTCGTAAAGCCACATACAGGATCCCACAGGCCCCTGCAAGTTGTGCCACAAGTGGACAGTGATATATACTTGCAAATGCCAACTTTGGCAGAAAACCTTCTGGGGCCATCACAGAAATTTCTATTATTTGTGTGAGTCAATTAATGGACTGAGGATTTGCATGAACACATCTAACAACACATTATCCTAGCTCTAGAAAATCAAGCTTATAGATGAAGGTATCTGCAAGGTACCAAAAAGAAATTGTTCGCATGTTGCAAAGCCTTAATAAACAGCAAAATCAAACTATAACAAAAACATAAACACTGCAGCTGTAACATTTCTCTCTAACCATACCATTGCTGCCTTACCAGTGAAAACAGAAGTGTCAATGATAATGTAAACGCAGCTGCTGATATATATTCATTAGATTCAGAAAAGCTCCAAGATTTCTTCTTCTTCTCCTCACTATGTCAAATTTTATCTCAGTGTCACTGGCCACAAATCAGTGTGGATATAATCTGATATACCAAAACGTAAGGTTTTAGGACATCTAGGCCTTAGATGTATCTCCGTTCTTGTCTCTTACTCCATAAAAATCACCTGAAGAATCCTATCAAGGACATTACTATGACTTTCAAACAGCATCTGGGAAGCAGAGGGGCAAAAAATGACAGGATAGTCTGGTCAGGCAAAGCTGTTTTTTTGGTCCTGGTGGCCCTGAAGGTGACCTCAGGAACATACGACCAGCTCGCACCCTGCAACAGTGCAGAGATTCAACATTGAATCAAACAGACAAAGGGAAGGCAGGATGCATGAGGATACCGGGTTCCTGCCCATGGCCTGACCTAACTGAATATCGTATATTGTGCTTTGTCTAATTCAACAGAAATGCACATAAATGAAATTATGACCTCTGGGTCAAATTCAGACTGTAAGGTGAAACTGTTAGGATATTACTACATATGTGGTGGCAGGCTAAGGTTTATTTGAAAGAACAAAAAAAAAACCAAACCAAAACACTTCATATGCTTTTAGAGTTCCAAATAAGATAAAACATAAATGATTGTATCAGCAATGTGCTAGTGTAACCCAGATAGAAAAGGCAATTCACTTATTGCTGTGGAGTTCTCGCTGACCAGACATCAACTGACTCATTAGTTTACCATTTCAGTCTGCCAAAACCTGAACTTACTTTCTGAGAATGTTAACCTTATGAGAAAAGATGAGGAACCAGAAGAGAAGGAAAGAGATAAACTATGGGCCATCTTCTGGTTTATTCTGAAGTTTACAGAATAAACGCTCAGTGCTCAAGAGCTATCCACAATGAGTAATACTAAGTAATTAATTACAAGTGAGTTTCTGGTTGCTGACATGCTGAACCAAGAGCTCTATAAAATGCCCTGATCACCTCTGCAGTGTGACAGAAGAATGACTCTAGCTATTTAAATCAGTAGCGTTTTTATTATTATTTGACCACTATTCTGGTCAAAGTATGAGAGAAAGAATGCAGTACATTATAAAACATGAGCTCTTAAGGAAACACACTATGGCTCAACCCAGTAATGATGTGTTTCATCCTCCTTTATCAAGGCAAAGGGAATTTGTAAAAGGGAAAAGAAAAACGCAGTTGTAAGCACTGCTAAGCAGGGAGTTTAGGAAGATGTTTGCAGGAGCCTGGGAACAGAAGTCCCAGAACGGGTACTTGAGCAATGACCCAACTCAGATGACAAGAATTTCTGAAACAAAATAAAGACTATTCTGATGTATTCTTCCATTATTAGCACTTAAATTAGCTTCATTGTGAAACAGTAATTAAACAGCAGAGGAGATTCACTGCCTTAGCCTTTTATTCTTGATTCTAACTTACATGATTAAATTCTAACTTACTCGCCGATTACCTTCTTCCTTAACACGATTTGGGTTCTCATGAGTTTCATTTTTACCCTTACTTCTTTTTCTGAGTGCAGCAGTTTCTACCCTCACCAATCCACAACTTTCAGCATGTTTATGCATATTACTCTGTTAGCATAATGAAGTATAAATATATGAATCAAGTATTAATGTATGTAAACAATTTAACACACACGAAAAACAAATACGGTTCTAACAGACAAATTTTGGAACACTAAGTGAAAGGCTGACTTAGTTAACAACTTCCATAAAACTCCTTAAGATTTTCTAGGATACATATTAAAATTCTGCTTTAAAAGAACATTGCCATTTGGTGGCTATAAAATCAAATTTATCATTTTCTGGTTCTTGGTCAAGCAATAAAGTTTCACATGTAAAATCTGTATGTGGAAAAAAGGTTACATTTACTTTAGAAAGTTAACCCAAAAACAGAGATATGTTCTCGCTGCATATGACTTTAAAGGAGTGAATAATAATTTCTTACTTTCCTTGTTGACCTGGTCCTAGCGGTCTTTCACTTTGATTATCTTTCCAAGTTCTTTAATTTGTCTTAAAATTCATACCTCCGCACTGCCTTTCTATTTGTTTTAAGAAGACTACTGTATTAAACATTAGTAAATTCAATACTGAATTGTACAAACCAGTACCAACCCTGAAAATATGAAGTGGCAGATATTTTCTACCTAAAGGGGAATACTATAAAGTTCTTCATTAATCCCCCAATGTAAGGTTTGGGAAAGGAAACAAACCAGCTGTGCTGGCTTGGCATTAAGGAGTTGTTAACATTCCAGCCAGTACACTGCTTTTTACTCTCAGTCCTTTGTGACAATACCATCTGCAATACTTAGCTAAAGATAACTTCACTGAGATTCCTTAAAAGGAAGTATCTTACCCAGAGAGAATAGCCCTTACCACATTTAGGGCATTCATAAACTGTAGGTTTAATGTTAGAATCATGGTGCTTCCTAAAGTGAAGAGTGAGAAGCTGCTTTCATTGAAAGCTTTTGCTGCAACACAAGTAAGTGAAGGGCTTCTCACCAGTATGGGTTCGTTTATGCACACTTAAGCGTTGTTCCTGAAACAAAGAAAATATCTGTAACGATACTACCCAGCGCTGTGACACATGATCAAAGAAAAAACAAAGGCACACAGAAAAGTTAAAGGATGTTGCACAGACTCCCTAATTATCCTCCACTGTAAGCTGATGCTGAAGAACATGCTGGGATACTGACCACTGACTTGGAGAAGGTCAGAGGTCTTCCTCCTCACCTTATTAAGGTTAGCAGAGAAAATAATCAGAATGGAGCAATGGTACATTCCAAAATATCAAGGCCAAAGTAATGCTATCCTGAATGTATTCTTTAAAATAAAATTTTCCGTTGGGACAATTTATTCTGTGACACTGCTGAAAATCACATTTAAGGCACAAACATTGTATTTTGTTCTTATCACTGAAAGTGATTGCTCTTACTGTATACTTTAAGCAGTTCACGTGCAAAAGATTCATCAAGAAGATAGCCTCAGAGTTTCCAGCATTTCAATTTTACTGTTTATTTATGAACCATTTATCTTGCAAATAAATACAACTACACTATTTCAGTTAGACTGCAGTAAAAAAGTTTTTATCTTCTTTAGGTAACTATAACCCCAAATCCAACCACACCTTACTAAACCATCAATTGAAAAAGCCGTAATTTTTCAGTGAATTTAAATACCTGCTTACATGCGTAGCTGCACTGATCATATTTGAATCTGTTTTCGTTTCTATGAGTCTTCTTGTGCTGAATAAGAGCATAGCGCTCATGAAAAACAGCTTCACAGTAACTGCATTTAATTGCCACTGCCATGTAGGAATGCAGATTTTGCAAGTGGACACCTGAACAGTTAAAAGCAACTAATTTTAATGGTAATTTTTAATGGTAATTTTTTTATTTCCACTATTTTGAACAAGAGTTGGACTGTGCATAGCCTCGAGTAATGCATACATTGTAGAGAAAAAACACAAAAAAGAACCTTCTGTGTTCTCTGCAGATTGCCAAATACACAATTTTTCATATTAGTTTAAGATAAACAAAGTTGCAGCAAGATATTGTAACTTTCTAGAGAAATCTTACTGATTTTAATGGATATCATGGAACAAATCAAATCCTTTCAAAAATTCCGGTAACTGCTTTTATCCATACACAAAAATTCATTTGAAAATGCTACCCAAAGTAGTATTTACAGTATTAAAAGTGCAAAAATACACAAAGAAATTATATATATGTAAATAACAATTCCACTTCTACCTTCAAATACTGAAATGGGCTCAAACACATCAATGGGATCTTTATTTGAAAATATAAATAGATGCTAACTGCGTATTTGTATGTCTAAATATTTTTTTAATATAGCTTTTTCATGTATTTGTGGAAACTTCATTCTGGAAATCTCAAAATTTCGTATAGGTTTTGTTGGTATTGGTCAGCTAAATTGCCTCAAATACAGTAAATATGCTATATTTCTAGTACACTGATTTATCAATAAAACTATCATCTGTATAAAAACATTTTCTTCCTAGAAAAAAAGATGACTTCACACATGAAATTTATGGATAGGGACAACTTTACTGGTACTCAAAGCAAGTACTGTTCCAAATAAGAATAGGTAAAAAATTTAGTATATCAAATTATGAGAAAATCATGATGGCTTGTGTTTCAAGAACTGTGGTTTGTACAAGGAAAAATTTTAATTTATATTTTGTTACAATTATAATTTTAATCTACAGTTTCAGTATCAACCCGTATATCAGTTCTGTTTGATATTCATGGCAAAGTAAAAAATTCCATTATCTGCATAAGAATGAAAATGAACTTACGTAGTGGTTTGTTCTTTGCATTCTGGGAAAAGACCCAAACTAGCTAAGAGGCATTTGAGTTTACTGTATCACATTCAATGTTTCAGGTGTGTTATGTAGCCCAAAAATAATCTCCGATAGTTAGGAGTTTTGAATGCTTGAAGCATAGTAAAACCATTGTCCACTGGACGGATGAAGTAAAAACTTAACTTGCATTTTACTAACTAATGCAAATACATTTATTTCTTTAAATTGCAAGGACAATGTACTCAGGAACTAAACACACAGTACAATTTTAGACTAAGAAGTAAAAGCTTACTTGGTATATGCAAAAACCCACATATACTAAAACACTCAATCTGTTTTAGTTTCTCATATACCTACACACATATACACATTTTAAATAGAGCTGAGAAAAACAGAATGCAAGAACTGAAATCATTTTATATGGATCTGACTATTTTCTGTGGCTTTAAGAAAAAAACCTTTTCAATACAACCTGGACATACATTTTTGTGAGATACCTTCTTATTGAACAACAAAAGGTCACAATGCCACAGGTATCAAACGGAAGTAAAGCTAAATGTTTCCTACTTTGCATTTCAAACAAATTAAATCAACCACAAGATGTCACCACATCTCCTCGCAGGAGAGACTTATCTGTAGAACAATGAATACATTTTCCACAGAAATACTCTGCAATGAAATAAAGTCATATATAACATGTTTGCTATCATTGTAAGCAGTGAAAATTAGAGATTTCACCTATAACTATCTCTACATTTCATTTTCCATTTTTTCCTTTAAACTCACCCAAGTCAGTTTTTCGTGCAATAAAGGCACTACAATGTGCACACTGGTGTTTTGGCACATTTTCTCCATGCTTCTGTAACATATAGATTTTCGTGGTACCACTTTGGTGAATTTGGCCTAGCAAACATAACACTCATAGGATTTTTCACCTATTAAAAAACATATTAAAGTAACATATGCTTAGAAACTCTACTTATTTGATACAAATGCAAAATTCCCAGACATCTCAACATACATGTTCTAACAGCAACAGTCTTCAGACCAACCAAAACGTTACTATTAGTTGACAATACACAAAAGGCTAAAGAAGTCTACATAAGTTTACATTGCTTATTACAATACACAAACTTGGCTTCCAGAATCTGTGAGTCAAACCGATGAAGCATAAAGCCATTAATATAATTCTAAATTCTATTAACCAGGAATTATTTTAATTATCTTCTATTCTGCCTTGAATATTTAATGTAAAAAAGTCCTCAAATGTGCAAGGAGAGAAAGTTAACAGATGTCACAACATCATGATAAAAGTGATTCAACACCAGCCATTGATAATAGTGGAAGAGAAAGCAGTAAATTATTTCCTTGCCTTTCTTCACCAAAAAGTCACATCAGGCGTGAATATCATAAAAAAAATTATATCAACACTGGCAACTGATGCAGTCTAATAAAAGAGAAACAACTCATGCTGAGGACCCAACATGCACACAGATTTCAAACCAACTCCAGACTGGTTCTGTGGACTAAGTCCCTACCAGTACTGGGTAACACTCTTGGACTCTTCTGGTTGGCTCTCATTAAAAAGGAATTCAGTTTAATTGCACCAAACTTCCTCAAGATAGGGGCCAAAGCATGCTAAGTGGGGATATTTGGAAGATTTGATTCAAACCACGCTCTCACACTCTGATTCAAACTAAAACACTAATCATAACATACATTACATATTATAATTGAGCTAAGTTAAACCCTAACGTCTATGATAGATACAAACTGCCTTCTCAGAAGGTGTGCACAATACAGACCCACGATTGGAACACACTGCTTTCAAAGTTAAAACAATTTTATTCTTTGCTGACCAAATTAGTTAGTAGCAATTTGGGTCCGCAACAATGTCCATGTTTTGAACAGGCACTTTAATCTCTCCTGTCAGATACATCTCCGTATAACATTAAATAACTGAGAAATAAAAGTGACTTGATCCACAGAAAATAGGACCACATAAATGTTTTTCTAATATTAAAAAAGTTTAGGAAGAACAAATTAGTTAGTAGCAATTTGGGTCCGCAACAATGTCCATGTTTTGAACAGGCACTTTAATCTCTCCTGTCAGATACATCTCCGTATAACATTAAATAACTGAGAAATAAAAGTGACTTGATCCACAGAAAATAGGACCACATAAATGTTTTTCTAATATTAAAAAAGTTTAGGAAGAACAACAAGACTGCAACTACTAGCACTGTACAGCTAGACTTCCAATAGCCAAATCCAGAAAATTTAAAGAGAACATGTTTTTCAGGCACATTTTTAGTTAAAACCACAAATGAAAAAAGTGCTAGTTTAGAGCCTGAGATTAGATCACTCTAACCCTATGAATGTTAAGGGCCTAAGGACACGGACTTGATCATTACATCAGAATCCTACCTGATGACTTATCATGTGCCTTTTCAGTTTATATGCATCTTTGCTAGTGTAACTGCAAAGGTCACAGGCATAAGGACGCTCTCCTGTATGTGAGCAAATATGTAATTTCATTTTGCTTGCCTCGTATAAAAATAAGAAGTATTCTGCAGTAACATTTATGTTAGAGACATAATCAATTAAAACATACGCAATTTTACAAAATACATCTATTGCAATTTCATATATTGCATCAATCCCAGAATTATCTCTTCCCCGCCCCCGTCCTCCCTTTTCCTGTAAAATCATCCTGCTGCAGTTTTAGGTAACATTTCTGTACTCTTTCCCCAGATGATCTTACTACCATGTTTATTTTCAACATAAACAAAAGGAGAAATTTTATAAGAAGAACACAAAACCTAGAATTTTTAAATCAGCTGAAGGGGATACCTACTACCTTCAGGTTACTTGGACATGCCAAACAAAATTCTTTGAAAATACTCAGGAAAATAAATGAGACCAAATTCATTAACCAAAGTCTTTATTAAACTTCAAGTCCCAATGAAGCACTTTCACTGGAAAAGTTTAATTCATTCTACTTTTTTTATACTGTTCTTGTGATATGTTCTACCTAAATATTGTAGGTATGCAAGGTAAAATTAGGAGTTACCTAATGTTCAATTCCGCCATTTATAAACATACTTAATGAATTCACTGCTAGATCCATTCAAATCTACACTATTCACTTAAATAAAATTAAAAATGCTTGCCAATCTTCACTATACAAAAGTCAAATCATATGCATGGTATTAGTAGCAGGCTGCTTCAGCTCTCCTCATTCAGGTAAGGCTGATAGCAATAATAGTGACAGCTCTGCAACAGCAATGAGTACTGAACACTTCCTTATCAAAACAAGGGAAAGAATAGGATACTTTAACATAAATTGACAAGGTTTTTAGAGATGCAAGCTATCCAAAATCTACTTAATAAGATAAGGTGTGTGGAATAAAGTTCAGGCTTGCTTACAGCTTTACATCTGGACACAGCACATAAAAAAAATTAAGATATTGAATCACAGAACGGTTCCGGTTGCAAGGGACCTTAAAGATCATCTAGTTCCAACCCCCCTGCCATGGGCAGGGACACCTCCCACTAGACCAGGCTGCTCAAACCCTCATCCAGCCTGGCCTTGAACCTCCAGGGATGGGGGATTGACAACTTCCCCGGGCAACCTGTTCCAGTGCCTCACTACCCTCACAGTAAAGAATTTCTTCCTGATACCCAATCTAAATCTACCCTCTTTCAATTTGAAGCCATTACCCTGTGTCCTATCATAACACTCCCTGACAAAGAGTCCCTCCCCATCCTTCCTGTAGGCGTCCTTTAGGTACTGGAAGGCTGCTATAAGGTCTCCCCGGAGCCTTCTCTTCTCCAGGCTGAACAACCCCAACTCTCTCAGCCTGTCCTCATAGCATAGATGCTCCAGCCCTCTGATCATCAAACTGTGACAGTGATTCAATCATAGGTGCGTGACTGAAAGCCTATTTTTTCCAAGTGAACCCTTAGGCAGTCTCTGACTTTTTTTTTTTAGATTAAGAAAATTTCAGTCCTGTAAAAAAACCAAACATCATCATGCTTATAAACACAATACATGAGCTTCATTTTAGACATTAGCCAGTCTTGCCCTACAGCATATGGAATGAAGTATAAAGGAGGATCAAGTATGCTTTTGCAGGATCAAATTCACACAAACACATTGTCCAGCAGCAACTTTAGCATAATAAAAAAGAAAACACCCTTAAAATGTAACTAGTTTTGAAAAGCTACATAATTCTAGAGATACTAATTTAAAGCAACTCATTTATAAATATTACTATATGGACAAAGTAAGCATTCAAGGAGTTCAGATTACTTGTTCCTTTTTTGAGGGGCGATGGGAATCAAAAGATGTGCATACAAATGAAATGTACAAATAAACCCACAAAGTTTTAGTAATCGCTATCTTGCAGTAATACTGAAGTAACATAGCAGACAAATTCAACCCATCATTGTGGTCCACAGCCATTAGCAGAGCCTTGTGGTCTTTGCTTCTATCCTATTATACATGGGCCACTGGTTCCTGGGCTCCAGCAGATCCCCCTACCTTTACAGCCTCTACAGTCCTCTTTCACAGTGTTGAAGTATTACAGCAACCACACGTTTGGCCATTCCTCCCAATTCAGAATGCCTATATACATCCACATCACAAGTCAAGTACTAGTACTGTAGATTGACATCCACAACTAACTCTGTAATGGATTGAGTTGATCTCATATAGAAACCTGGCAATAACCCAGGATTATAACAATAACCCAGACAGTATGATATATGCACAGGTAGGTCTGAATTTAGCAGGAACTTCTCAAGGTTAAAAATCTGAGCAAAAATGTTGTAACTTGACAGTACATTAAAATCTCAGTATGTGAAAGCCTACAAACCCTCCCAAAAGATTCAGGAATGCTGTACTTACTTCTACACTAGAATATTTACACACCGAACACTTGAAAGGTTTTTCTAAAGTATGCTTGTAACGCCTGTGTCGTAAAAATTCACCACTGGTCACAAACACTGTATCACAGTCACTGCATTTATAGGGTCTGGTCCCTGTAAGAATGCACTGTGTCTTATTGTATTTAACAACACAACGGTAAGATTTGTCTGCCTTAAATCAACATGCACATGTTTTAATAAAACCTTTGCTGAGATTCTGGATTTTTATATACAATAAATGTACACCATAAATTTATTATAAACATGATTTATCAATTTGCTTCATATGGTTATATAGCAAAATGAAAACAGCACAAAAATTATATTATGCGCATAGGAATCAAACACAACTGAAATCAATACTCAATTGACAAAAATTTTTAGGAAAGTATTTTAAAAAAAGAAATTAATACATATAGACAGTTTCTAACTAGAGACCATGTCTTTTCAGCGTGCAACTCCAAACGGAATCAGCGAAACTTCTGAGCCCCAAACGACCACAGAATACAGGTCTAAGACAAAGTAATTTGCCTGTTAGTTAAATTTTGCAGACAATGTGTAAAATTAAGTATTTTCACACATTAGATACCTGTATGTACATTCACATGGTTATGCAGGAGAGTAGCTGTACGAAAAGCCTTCAGGCAGAGGTGACACACATGACATTTGTCATCAGAATGGGTTTTCACGTGACGATTAAGACTTGATATTCTGAGTGAGGTGAACGGGCACAAGCCACAGCTGAAAACTGCTTTTTCTACTGTGGAAACAAAGACACATTTAGATCATATGAGCTATAAAATAATGACTTTTTAAAAAAATAGTACCAATTTCAATATAGTTCCTCTACTTTGTATAAAACTACTTCATACTTCTAAATAAAAGGACTTAAAAATAAACTAGAAAAAAAATCAAGCTGTCATGCAGAAATTACTATCTCTTTAAGACTTACGTAATTTGCCCAAAAAAATAGTGCCATTTGTTAGTGATACAGTTTAGAACCTAATCTCAGGAAACCTAACTCCTAGCCTAGCTCTCACCTCCAAGACAGGATGAAACTTGCTCTCGATAGCATCATTAAGATGTGGTTCATCAAGGCACTTACAACCTGTGGAACACACTTCTTGATGAAAACTGTATAATCAGTACTAAGTAAGCTTGTTCAAAGATTTGGAAATTACAGGTTAAACTATTCTCAGCTTTCTGGTAGTCCTAAATCCATAAAGTGAATGTAAAAAACAACATAATGTAAAAGCCTCTTTAAAATTATTAGCTGAATTTGAGGAAAAAAAGATCAATTCCTTGAAGAAGTCATAGAATAGATTTATGCTTCCTAGATTACGTAACATTTCTAAGTGCATGGCACAGTAGTAATGAATTTCTTTTGTGCTTAACAAGTTGAAGAGTGAATGTGCAACGCTTTCTGTTTTGAAGAAGATTTGAAACTGTGAAATGGTAAATACGTCATACTTGAAGAGGCTTCCCAGAACGGTTGCCTCAGCTCCCAAGTGCACTTTGTAATGATTTTCATGCTGAGACCAAAATGGATTTTATACAATGCTTTACACCACCCAGAGATGTGCAGCTAACACTTCACTTCAATAACAGCAAACAAAAACATTTTATTGTTATTTATTCATTATGGATTCATGCCCACACAAAAGAACATTGTTAGCTTTGTTAAAGCTGCTCAAATGTGCTTCCTATAAATGCAGTTAACTAAAACAAGGGACAGTAACAATTTGCACAATATTCATACTTTAAACAACCTCAGCCGAGATCCCTTAATATCCACATACTGCGACACACACTTTTACAGACTCTTCAACATTACTGATGTCATCCAACTTTTACAGCACACACATACATTTTCTAGGGAAACAGCTGCTTATCCGTTCCCTTCTAAGTCAGTCCTTAACTTCTGCAACATACTTTTACGTTGCTAAAATCTCAAATCAGCCATTTTCTGTGACTTGTACTTCAGTTATAGGAGATACCTTGCTGACAGGCACTGATACTTGCCCACCACCCTCAGCCAGCAATGTGGAACCACTCTAAGCTCATCCGTAAACCCCTGAACACGCACATTTTGAAGCCGAATGCGGGAACTAAGAAAGACTAAGTAAATTACTAGATTTATTCAAAGGCATTTATACAACATTAACTTTGACATCTCCTTGGAGGTTTCAAATACCACACACTGTTCAAAAGTCCATTAATTTCTAAATGCCATCCAAAATGTCTCTCCTGAACACAACACAGATGACATCAGCCAGAACAAGTACCTTTTATCACTTAAGGCTGAAGGGTATTATTCCTTCTTCCGAATTTCCACAGAATGTTAGATTTAACCTAATCTAAACTTAACAATTAACACTGTGAATATTTAATACAAAATTTCAATCTCACTTCAAAATCTAACTTATGTTATCTAAAAATGAACTACAAAGATTAACTTTTTACGTTTTTTCTGATGCAGAGCACAAATCTGAAATTTTAAGATTCTTGGGATTTCTTACAACTGTTTGTTCCGACAGAGTTGCATATTCCTGCGCTTTACCTTCATCACGTGAGTCTGACAAATCATCACTGGCTTTGCAGCTCTGGCTCTTTGTTTCCCCAAGAGTGAAAAAAAGTTCCTGTCCTCCCCCCTCTTCACATGGGGTCAGTTGCTGGACCTTATTTTCAAACACAATGACATCATTATCTCCATCAATCTATTTAAAAAACGTTTTACAATTTCCCTAATCAAAGGCAGTCACTAATAGCAAAACAACTGAGCCATCAACAAGATGCAAGCTACTAATTAATTTTGATTTTCAGCCTTAAATGCAACAAAAAATTTGCATTTAACATACAGCTGCCTAACTGGGAGGTGAACACATACTAAAATTGAGCCCTAGCTCTTCAAAATTTTATATAACATTTCAAAGTATCATTTTAAGATTACAGCACTGAGAACACAGAAACTTTTATCCTCATTTTTAAAAAACATTTTAAATTTAACTTCAGTACATTTACCTTTTAAAAGAAAAGGCCAAGAAAGTATGCTCTCAACTTTTTACCAAACTAATATAGGACTTTTGCAGCCTACTTGTAATGCTTATATATTTTTGTCACATGGCAATTAACAAGGTCGTGATACTTTTTGCATTAGATAAACTTAAACATGACCTCAAAAATTATCTAGGGTGGCAGAAGAGTTTTAGAAGTAGTATGTTATTATAAAACCAATAGCTAGAACAGAATAAATACCAATGTTGGTATGTACTTTTAATAAAAATGCATTTCAAATGAGACCATATTACACATCCAGCTTTAATGACAACTGCTGTATTGTACTTATGCAGGAAAAGAAGGGAAATTGTCTAACAATACTTAAAGAGATCTAGGCTGTTAAACCAAATGGCACCGAACTGGCGAATTGAATAAAAACTTGTCTGAACTTCAACAGGTTAGTCATCTTGAATGGGTAAATTTTTAGTTTGCCTTTTTAAACATGGGATGAAATTATAAAAAGCCTTACAAAGGATTAGATATGTAAGTGTAACGAATCTGAATGCCCAGAAAAAATAATACTGAGGTCAGAACTGAATCAGTGTGATAGTACAAGCTAATGTATCGCCATCTTCGCCACATCCAGAAATTGCACCTCAATCAGTAGCATGCCTGGTGGTTTCTCTGTTAGGTTGCTTTCCGAACTCTTTGCTAGCCCTTCTTCTTGCAAAATGTTAACCAGAGTCAGCCATAAGTCATAAAAAGATAGATCCCTTCCCACACACTTACAGCCATGCCTGATGGCGCACTGTGCTGCACACCCTGCCCCAGCCGCGCCACCACCCCGGCCAGCACTGTCAGCGCCTCCTGCGCAGGGACAGTTATCGGACAGACCCCTCCGAGTCCTCTGCCTGCAAGTGTTTCTCACCCTCTTCGGGAGACAGTCACAACACTGGGGGGACACCTGCTCCCGAACCGTGGTCACTGGCACGGCTCCTCTCCTTCACTTGGGTTATCCTGGCCCCATCACACTCTTCTGTCCCTGTTTTTTTCTGCAGCCCTGATTTGGTGAAAGGCTCCAGCACCCCTAAGGCCAGGTACAGCTGCTGAGTGAACCTGTTCAAAAGGGGAGGTTAAAAACGAGGGCAAATCACAGGCTTCCAGGACAACCCCCTGGCCCTGCCTCGCATTCCAGCCTTTGAACCGCCTCGCTGGCCTGCCCGCAGAGCTGCCGTGCACCGACTACCCCGGCACGCCTGCCACCCCGGCACTGGCGACCCCTGCCCGCAGCCCCACTCCCACAGCCTCCCGGGCGGGCCTCGGCCCCTCAGCCTCCCCCTGCTCCTGGGACAGGGGCTCTCCCCACGCCAATCCACCTCACGGCCCCGCAGGAGAAAGGCTTCCACTTCCCGCCCGCCACCCTGCTCCCGCGGCGGCGGTGGGCCCAGCCCCTGGCGGCCTCTCGGCCGGGAGCGCGGCCCGAACTCGGCTGCTTCCCCTCCAAGCGAGTCGGGCGGAGAACGGAGCTTGTGCCGCGCGGTCCCTTCCCTCTTATGCCCCTCAGCATGGGCGGCCCTGGGGGGAGGTCCGCCCCCTCAGCGGCAGCCGGGGTGGCGGGAAGCCCACTGGTGGGCAGCGTTTCCCGTGGGGAAGAGCTGGTTTCGCAGCTGTTAATTCCCCAGGAGGTGGCAAGGGCCTGACATGGCCTAACCTCCAAAGGCCTCTCCGTGCAACGGGAGCCCGACGCCCAGCAATAGCTCTTCTCACAGAAGTGCAGCAAATCTGCACCACCGGGCAGCATGGCCTCCTGTAAAAGCAGCCTGCCGTTTTGTCACATTTGAGTCCAAGATGAAGATCTCTCGGTCTTAATTGTAGGCCCTTGACCTTCTGCTCCCACTTGGCTGGAGACCATGGGGCTGAGCTCAATTGGTTTCCCCACTTGCAAAATACTTGAAGTACTTCCCGTGTTTCTCTCAGGGAAGCACTCCAGCCTGGGTGCCATGTCACTGGAGTGCTGCTGAAGAGCTGGCTGACTGCTAGTGCCGCGGCATCTCGTACCCTGGGAGCTGAAGTATTTTACAAAATTGGCTGAAGTACATTTGCAGAGGCAGTAAAATGATACATAAGCATCATTACACTATACTTTAGGCCAGGATTGGTTATTCAGTGAGAACAAGAAGTTTTAGACTTAAGAGTTCTTCAAAGGTATTGTAAAAATGTCTTTGAAGTAAACTTGTACGATTTGAGACTTAACATTTAATCTTGTGTACCCTTCTACCCTAGCAATTTCCAACTGTCAAACATTTTATAAGGCCCACTTACTACTAAAACTCTAGTATATACTAGTGCAAAGGATGGATTTGGAGCTTTTTCTCTAAATATTACTTCAGTACAGTACATTGCAAAGTGACTATAGCACAGCGTGGTCCAGGTCCTGCTAAGCCACGTAATAAACTTTAAACAAAACAAAACAAAACCGTTAACCAGTTTGTGGCTTTCCTTGCCTGTGTAAGTAACCCATTAAAACTGGCATTTGTGAAATATCCTTAGCACAAAATAGCAGCAAATGCCACCGGTCTGTTTAGCTGTACTATTCCATCAGACTAGATGGTGTTTCACACAAAGCCAGTATTATACGGTGCGTTTCTGAGTACAGTTAAAACTGCTGGATACCTAGGAACCACACGTTCCCTTTTCCACTGAATTTGGCAGGGACATTATTACTCTTTCCGTGTTTTGGGTGCCTGAGATAGCAGGTGCTACACAGCACAACCGGAAAAGACAGTGATTCTGAATACTGCAAAGGATGTAGCCATGAAAAGTGTATCGGTGGGGCCACTGTAACAAGTTGTAAGAATGTAAAATCAAAGCGTTCCCATCCTGAAAAACAAATGTCGTGACAAGCCTGCTTTTAGGTTATTGACCTTACTAGGCCTTACCTTTAGGGACAGGAAGTTCCTGTAGCTCCCGTAAATACCATAGAAGTATTGACAACAATTATTCCTATCCACAAATCTGCAGAATCCTAAATGCAAAAGTAATATAAATTTTTTACACTTAATAACTTCAAATTAGTCATAACTATTATGTTACTTGGAATCAACACAAATCCAAAGCAATTGTTTAAGGCTGAATATGCATTCCGGCAATTTAGGGATGATATTTTAGTCAGATACCATCTTCATTCATCATCTGCAGAATCTGTGGGCTCTCAGAACCAAAGAACAGGATGCAGAATACACAATATTCTTATGCTGCTGGTGACTGTAGCCAGAGATAATACTTCTTACACATTTCTGAATCTTTTCAAGTTGCTACGTATACTATGCAATTACGATAGTTGAAGGGCACTGAGGAAGAAAGTTGTTACAATAATATATCCTCCTTTAGGTCACTTTAATGAGTTCTTCTGCACTTGAACAGTCATCAGCATCCAAAAGCTCTCCTGCTTTGAACTTGGGCATTGTTAATATCAGCACCATCCATGAAGCTACAGTTAAAGGTCTGTCATTGTTTCCATCATAAGCTGATATTTTCAAGGATTTATAACTCAAATGCAGAATAGCCCCTTCATTCATTTTTGTTGAATTTAAAAGAACAACTTGGATCAGCAATTTACAAACTCAACCGCTTTCTAATTACATTTTGACACGATAGAGGTTAACAGTTCCATGATGACCGTTATGGTCTATTGTATATACAACCTCCAGTTACCAGTATTGCCTACTGCATCATCTATCTCTAACTGCAGTCAAGCTTCTACCCACTCCTCTAAAGGGTCTATTTCTTTGTAACACATCAACAGTCTGCAGGAAAAATCTATCACAAAAAAAATAGAGGACCTTTTTTGGTTTTTAAGTCATAATTATATTTTGGGGTGCAAACGTACTCAGTATGAATTCTTGTTTGTTAGGAGTATTTTTTAAGGGATATAAGGAATTGAATGTAGGCCCATTCTCTTGT
Source organism: Dromas ardeola (assembly GCA_013398915.1). Taxonomy (NCBI): domain Eukaryota; kingdom Metazoa; phylum Chordata; class Aves; order Charadriiformes; family Dromadidae; genus Dromas; species Dromas ardeola. The sequence continues at coordinate 30,582 of VYZM01013595.1, forward strand.
GCTAAAGTAATGTTACATAAAGAAGCAAAATTCAGCAACAAAATTGCAGATAAATTGCTGATAAGAGTCTACCAGTGCATGAAAGTGAATACACAGACACCTAAAATCCTAAGTCAGCAGAGTAAATTCTGCCCTTGGCTGCACTGAGGAAACACAGCAAACTTTGTTCTGATCTGCGTTTTCCTCTGAGTATAAACAGCGCGGCTGACTTTTTTGATAAGTAAAATATTGGATTATCTTTTCAGATTGTCAGTCTTAAATCTGAATAATGTCTTTTATAATATTTAAGATGCTTAATGCTTGTTAGATGGAGCTGACTTTTTTAAAATCTCCATTACCGTGTAACATAAAGCATGTTTGACCTTGAAGGCAGTTCGTTCCCTTCCTGTGTTTTAGAAAATCACTTTGGATAACTGCAGAGGTTCTATAATCAGCCTTTACTGTGTATGCTTTGCACCTCCATCTTCCTATCATTGATCCTACACGACAGTCCTCTGATGACAACAGAAGAATTCCCATCAATTTAAATGGGTTTGGAATTAGGCCCAGAGTAGATAACTACATGAAGCAATAATGGTGTAATTTATTTACACATTTTTGACCTGTCCACAAAACTCAGAGTAAATCAGGACTGTTGCAGTACACACGAAAGAAAAAAAAAAAAAAAAAAAGGAAAAGAGAGAGATCAAAGCAAAAAAGCCAAACAAATAAGCCCTAATTTAACCTGCAGTGCTTATAATTGTTTCATTTATGACATTCCATCTTGTAGTTGAAAACTCCATTCTCCTCCAGAACATGACTCCTGTTAATCCACAAGAAAACCCAGTCTTTGTTGTGACTTATTTTGACAGCTTTAATATCATTTCCACCTGGCATCTGGAAAGTATTCCATTTTCACTTTCCTCCAATGTCTCACTTTTGTTTCCAAGTATACGTCTTATTCACACTGCACCTGTCATAGCAGTATCTGTGCCTTAACACCGGCCTGAAAACATACACGCCTTTACTTTTCCTCTTACACCAGGGACAATTGCTACCTTCATCACCTGTTTTGCAGTGAGATATTGCCCCTCTTAATAATGACAGCAGTAGATAACCTCCTTCACACCATCACTTGTTTCAGAGAAAGCAAGCATACTTTTATAATCTTCTCATTCGTGTGGCTCCTTTAAGTATTGTTCACTTTATGAAGCTGTACTCACAAAATGATTGAAATCTTTTCACTGTACTTTCTGGTGCTGTTGTCAACTTGTTCTTTTAGCGTCCTACTTTCAGAGAGATGAAGCACTTCGTAGGGGACCACCAAAAACCTTAATCAAAAAAACTGAAAGCATGTCAGCTAATGAGTGAGATTAAAAAAAAAAAAAAAAAAGGATTATATTCTTCTGGATGCTGTTCTAAGCAACTGAAAATTGCAGATTCAGAATTAACTTAGTGCTTCGGTGCTGCCCTGGAAGATCCTCAGGAGAAATTGTACAGTCTGATTTTCAGAAAATATACTAATCACTTGGAAAGAGTATTATTAAAATATTTTAGCTTTTTTTTTTCCTTTATTTTTTTTGTTTTTCCTCCAGACATCTGGTTCTGAGATGGGAGCTGCAGTTTATTCTTGCAGACATCATTTAGGATTCAGATCTGACTTGGATTTCTTGTCTACCCAAAAGAACGCAATTCTCTGGTCCCCATCTCTACAGTCATATAAAAGGTAGTCAGATGTCAGACCCAGGAACTTCAGAATATACAGTCCTACTTCTTCCCTTACTTATTCCCCAAAGCTAAGGGAAGATGGGAGCATAGCAAAGACAGATGGAAGTCATCCTGGAGGGTATTGATTGACTAGTGTCTAGCCCGGCTATAAATTACCACTTCTTTTTCTCAGTGCAAAGAGAAGGGTGAGGAGGGCTGCAGAGCTCTCTCAGGGCACAGTGCTTGCTTGCACTGAGCCATTCGTGCGCCATCAGCTAGATGTGGGCTGTGCCTAAAGCATGGGGAAAGCCTTGCTTTGCTCTCTCTCCAGTGATAATCTTGACTTTGAGAAGACAAATCATCTCTTTAAATACGAGTGGTTCTTGTAGAAGAACCAAAGCAACTTCTATTACGTTAAAGGACTTAATGTTTTTAAGTATTGCCTATGCTTTTAAAAATCCTGCTCCGTACTGTTAATGATTATAATTATATAGCATGACAAAAACCCAGGGTATAATAGTGTACAGATGTGGGATATATAAAAGGGGAGGTATTTAACGTAAGCTTGTTAGAGCTGGAAGTACCAGAGATGATTGATTGCTCAGACACATGTCAGGGAAGTGGTCTAAAAAAATATTAACCATAATTGCAATTCACCTATTAACCATTTAATCTAACATTGTGATATATTTAGAAACAATTCTGACATCCAGTAATGCTCCATTTGCTGCTTGTGGCAAACAGCAGATCTGCGTGCCTGGGTCTGGTTGGAAGAAGGATGTTTACTTGAGAAGCCTATTACTTCTTCCATTTCAAATTACATTAGTGTGGTTATACAGTTAACTACACCTCAGTGACTTCCACTGTTTTTACAGAATACTCTTTAATCCAAGAGATAGCAAAGAAAGTTTTAAAGGCAATTCCTTTTAGTAAGTTAGTAAAGGTGTCTGCTGCTGTTTGTGCAAGGGTTAAAGAGTTAAAAGTTTAAAAGGCAGAAAGTTTTCCTCTTGTTTTGACTAAACCAGAGGAAACGTGCTAGAGCTGCGCAGAATTTGATTGCCAAACACAAAGTGAAGATATGCAGTGAGAAAATATAGTAAAGGTTTAACCCAACTGATGTAAGAAACAAACTCCAAGGATGCCCATGTTTCCTTGCTTTTATCACATTGTTAATCTTTAATCAGGAAAAGAGTTCTGAGAATAGCTTTTTGTGCACAGCTAAACAGGCACCATTGCTTGGAAGTTAATAGGATCACCAGAGAACGAGACTATTAAATCATTGTCCTAATAAATCAATGAAGGAGATGTACAACCCAAAGGAGTTCAAATTCTGCTTCCACGTGGATATGCAGCAAGTGCACGTTAGACCTTGCAAAATCAGCAGTAAGGAGTTGGTTGTGGGTGCAGAAGAGCAGTGGCTTCCTGTACGATTTTTTTTCTGGCTCGGATCACAAATCAGCATGGCTGTTAAAGGTTCTGAGGAGCCTGAATCAAGCTTCTCGATTCAAAAATCCAAAGAAATCTAGAATGGGCTACATTTAAGGGGATATATATTAGTGTGACTTCACTGACAGCAGGTGATTTACTCCTTGATATTTATGAGCAGAGATAGCTTAAGTCTTAGTGTCTTCCTGCTGCAGTGACGAATCATCACCTAAAGACCAAAACCAGATAACCCCATGCCTCTCCATCAGGAACAGGTAACAGAAATATGGTATAGCAGGAATAATTGTACCTCTTTTATGCTCCTCTACGAATAAACAGTCAGCCTTATAGTCCTCCACTTTATAATCTTTTTAACCAGCAAGATGAGGAAGTGCCTAGAAAGCAAATGAGGATAACTAAGTGACTTGTGTTTTGTGAATAATCATTATTACTCTGTTCAGAGCTGCCTCTACAAACTTACAGTCTCTTGATCTGTCATTCATACCCTTCTTTGTTCTGTCTTAAACAGTAAGATCTCCTGGGCAGAGCGCATTTATGCTTTCACACAAAATAACAAGGTACTGCCTTAGTGCTATTGCAGTGCAAATACCTGAACTACACAAGGTTAACAAGTGGGTTACTTGATTTATTATATTTGCAGAACACAAGTTGGTTGCTCTTCATTTGTACATATTAGTTTAAGCTCATATATAAGAGGTTTCTCTTTAAGTAAACAGTATCCATATGCATATGAATCATCCTGAATCAGTAAATTTGGAGACAGGTACAGTTGGTCAGTCAAAAGAAGCATGTACAGCAGAGTCAGAATTCTGTCTTCCTAAAACCATAAGAAAAAAGTATGATCCCCAAGGTCCAGTTGAAGCCTTGACCTCTTTACCGAGTGTTGTCTGTAGCAATAATCATACTTGTAGCACTTGTCTGGTAGGAACCATTTAGATTGACAAAACAAAAATGCTTTTACATTGAAAAAATCCCACTGTGGTCCACCCATGTTGCTTTCTTCCTATTAGAAATGTGCTAAGCGTAAGTGTACAGCATGTAGGATTTCACCTGGCCTGTTAACACATCAGCGTTTTCTAGTAAACACAGAATCTATTACAGAGGTAATTGTTTTTTTGTAACGTTGATTTTCGTGCAGCAGTCAGGTTCAAGAACCTAAAGGTATCTAGTGCTTTACATAAGCACATTTGCCTTCTGACCTTTAGATGCAGCCTAGCTTTTATTTCTGCACAGTCAGCTTCTTTATCCTGTTGTTGTTGCTTCCAGTGTTACAAAATGCTTGAAATATTCATCAAAGTTATTTTCCTGGGAAAAATATAGAACAAATCTTACTTGAAACAGAAAACAAGGTTTAGCCCAAGTTGGTGCTTTTGTGTTGCTATCAGAGAAAACATGTTATAGTAAATGCTTTTCATTTCAAATAAAAACATACTATTTGCATTACAATAATCTAGAGAGAATCTATCAGGGACTATCTGTGGCACAGATATAAAGATGAGAAGAAATAATGATCTTGACTAATTAGGTTTTAAACTCCTCTGTCCAGGGAAGTATCTACCAAACTATGAAGAATGCACGAGAAAAGAGAGAAATTGGTGTTATCACCTCTCAACTCCCTTCCCATGGAGAGGTTAAAGGCTTGGGGATTAAGGTTACATGTCCAAAGTCAAATGGGAAGTCCATAGCAGAGGAAGGAACGGAACCTAAACCTTCGAAATCTGCACCCATGCTTACTGGTTAGAGCCATCTTTCTTTAAAGAAGTTGGCTCATGAAGGAGTTTCCAGTGGGTCAGACTGCATGTAAGGAGGGATAAGTGACAAGAGAAACAAAAGGTAAATATAGAAGTCTTTAAATAAATGAGAAAAAACACATTGCCAGTCAGGTAGACAGAGCTGTGTAACCCTGAAATGACAACTGAAAACAGAATGCTGCTAGCAAGTGAAGGACTGCAGAGAAATAATGAACAGCATACAAAAGGAAGGAGCAAGAAGAGACAGGGTTATCTCATCCTAGAAAAAAATAAACCCGTTCAAATTTTAAAAGATGCTGCCATGTCATTTCTTAAGGCCCAAGGAGGTGAAGTCTCTGTAAAAGAGCACAGTTAGCAGAACCCGAGTTATCAGCAGGAAGCCAGAAGACTGCTTTTGAACAAGAGGTTGAAACATCTCCTGCTGTTTGAAACTGTGTGCAAGGATTTGTCATTTATGCCTTCCACAGGTAGGAAGCAGGGAGCCCTTGACAGCTGCAAACATACACCTCTGTGATAAACAGATTTCGCTCCAGCAAGGGTGACCATTTTTATTTGCAAAGCTGAATCTCGGTGCCATCTGGGCTTTGTATGACTGAGCAGAGCAGATGCTACATAGGTGATGGGAAATACACAACCTTATGCTGACTGTTTTCCACTCCATTTAGTACAGTTTGTACCCTTCTCTCCTGTCTGTGGTTCTGCTTTTCCAGGACTTTCCCTAAAATACAGCCCAGGATTGATCACTCAAGCTGATACTAAACTAAGCACCAGTTTGGTGACTTACATCAGAGAACATAAACACACACTAACACACGTTCCCCTCATCTGAGATTTACTTCCATTCATTTTGAGAAGTTTTAGCATGTCTGTTGTCAAGATGAAAATGCTGGACAGGCTAACAAAAGTGCAGTCTAATCACGGTAAGTCTGAGTATTTTTTCCCCTTTCTCATTCCTCTGCCATCAGAACAAGCCACTTGAAGACAGGCAAAAAAGTTACGTTACCTTAGTGATCCACAAATGTTACTTCTTACAGTCTGTCCAGGACAAATACTGTATCATTTAGGGTTGAAGAGAAGGAGTCAAGAAGGGAAACACTGTGTTCCCCGTTTGCTGATGCCTGTTCTGCCTGGTCCCACAGAATCATAGAATTGTCTAGGTTGGAAGGGACCTTTCAGATCATCGAGTCCAACCATCAACCTAACTCTGACAAAAACCATCACTAAACTGTATCTCTAAGCACCACATCAACCCATCTTTTAAATACCTCCCGGGATGATGCCTCAACCGCTTCCCTGGGCAGCCTGTTCCAATGCTTAATAACCCTTTCAGTGTAAAAATTTTGCCTAAAATCCAGTCTAAACCTCCCCTGGCGCAACTTGAGGCCATTTCCTCTTGTCCTGTCACCTGTTACTTGGGAGAAGAGACCGACCCCCACCTCTCTACAGCCTCCTTTCAGGTAGTCTCACCATTCACGTGGCGCACAAGGAGAGGAGTGTGCAGAACATGCAGCCAGAACCTCCAGACCTCCTGCATCTGGGCCAGTGCTAAAGAACTGCCTGCAAGAAAAGGGGCTGTGAGGCAGAAGTATCACGCAGGGCTGTGCGGGGTCCGGAATAAACACTTGGCTCAGTCGCAGCCTCTTTTGCAACTGCAGGCAATTTGCACAGTTCATGTTTTCTTCTGGAAAATGAGAGAGCAGTCCCTGCCCTGGTCTTTGTAAGCTGTATGCTTGCAAGGGCTGCCCCTGGATCCGAGCTTGTGCGGCACCCAGTCCAGCAGCAATTGCAGTAAGCCCAGTATCAGCTGAGAACAACTTACCAGCAAAAATAATAATCAAGGAGCAATGTTGGTCCGTTAGTAGAATAGCTCAGAGAACCTTTAAAAAAAGCTACAATTTTATAACAAAAAACCCAAGTGACAAACTCTTTGGAGGTGACAATATGTAGGATAATTAGCAATGGGAGGGGAGTAGAATTTCTGAGTAGTATTATATGTCATTAACAACTTTCAGATTTCATTTAGAGTGCTTTGTTGCACCTCGGTTCGTAGTGATGAGGTAAGCTTTCTTATGACACTTTTCCTGAGCATCTAAGGATTTTTATGTTTATTGCACTGAGTTACAGTAAGTCAGTGAAAGTGGAAGTGCTCAAAACCTCTATTTTGAACACCCTGAATAGTGTCCATCAAAGCAAACATCCTGAAAACACTCCTTGTTGAAGACTATCATCTAGAAATGTCAGATTTACACTCATTTAAATAATTTGACAGCTTCCAAGACGACACCTGATGAGAATCACATTCAAGTGTCAAGAAGCACAGAGAAAAAGTGCCAAAAAAGTTCAATCTGAAGAAATTGTATCAGCTATTAGATGAGTTTTGTAACACAGTTACTACTAAAAAAGATTTGTCATTTAAATGGAAAATAAATTTTACATTCAAGATTATTTTTTTTTTAAAAAAACAACCTTACATTGCCCCCATATCACCTCCCATGTTTCTCCCTAGTGAGGTCTCCCAGCTCACTGAATCTAGAAGGCAGACACACACGGTGAACAGCAGTACACACTGCTATTGGGTGAACACCTCAAGACCACTGTTACTGAGCCATTGGAGATGCTACTTCTGGGTTGTTGGGGTTTTTTTTGTTTTGTTTTGGTGTTTGGTTTTTCTTTTGTGGGAGCCCCTGGGAGTTATGAAAATTCAGTATCTTCAGATTAAACCTGTAATGTCTTCTGTTGGATATCTAAAAGCTGAATCTCTAAATCAGAAGATTCTTGAAAAAATCTTGGCCCGGATTTGCATATGCTCCAGTTATTTCATTGCACCAAATACTATGTGTGTTTTATATATGGGCTTGAGGCTTACTGTGTGTTTGTGATATGCTTTGAGATCCTCTGATGGGAGGTGTTACCTAAATACAAGTAATTTGATGCTTAAGTGTCTACAATTCCCAGTGGACATCTCCACTCAAGCCCTGCTGCCATCACAAATGAAAAACATTTGGAATGCTTAATGTGATTTTTAATGGACATATGTTCATAACACAGTGCCACCAATTTGGCATATTTAGTGTCTTCTCAAGAGATGCCCACAGTTTGTATAGCAAGATTGTGGGAGGTTAGGATTGCAGTGTGAGAAAATTTGCACAACACCTGCCTGACTATAATTTAATTGGCAGAAACCAATGCTCCGAGCTTGGGGATTTTTTCCTCTGCTCAAAACTGAAGACACACTAGGACTAATCCTGCTGTCTTACACTGTCAATTTTAAGCTTTTATTCTGACTTTACTTGTGCTGCAATGTGATAATTTTCTGGTCCACTCTCTTTTTTCTGACAACTGAAGCATTGCTGGTTTACTCTCAGTTGTTATTTCTATGTATAATGACTTCTCTGGCCAGCAGGAAGAACTCAGTGTTTTTGTACTTCACTGAAAAAGGGGTCTGCTTAGTATTACTGAAGATTATGCCCCATTTTATTTTTAATGAAGTACTTAATCATATGTTTTAAAAGGAAAACAGTTGACAAAGTATTGCTGATCACATCCACCAGCAACACAGTATGTGGACCCCAAAGACAAACACCAGTGCTGTCGTTTTTAAATTGTCTTTGATTTTACCTTTTCTTACAGCAGAGCCCCATCTGCAGCAGTCTTTAGCACCTCTTATCCTACCAGATTTTTGTTTTCTTTTTCAGGAATGTTTGGTCTTGCAGTGCATCAAGGACAGCCCCTCTTACTTCACTATTTTCTTCCCTTTGCGTTTACAAAACATAATAAAAAGCTTTGCAGGAGAGATAGAAGATACCGTCCCAGGGGAAGCGTTCCTGCAGTGTGAGATTCAGCTCCATGCAGGCCAGGAAGGCGAGACGCAATCCTGATCCGTGCTGCTCTGCCAGACCTGGCTGTCAGGGCTTGCAAATCGCTGCTGGCTGCCTCAGCAAAAGCCTTGCTGGAAACATCTCATCAACTGTACAAACCTGAGCAGGTGGTGGGTTATGAACACCCTTTATATAGGATACTCACACAAATTTTGTTGCTTTAAAGAACTCTCTGAAACTTAGTTGGGATTCCTAGATTTCCTGTTCTGCAAACTACCGTTGACAGTATTTCATATGCATGCTAGAAACCCCATCAATATAAAAAGTGACAGGTTGGCATGAAAGTGTCACCTTGTCCAGGCCCCACATGCTTTGCTGGGACTGGGTGTAAGCAGAGGGCGATGAAATGGCAGCAGGGTTATTTCTACAGTTTTGTGTGTGAAATAATTCAGTCTTCACACACCCAGACTGCATGGACAAATGGACCTTTCTTTATGGGCATGATGGTCCAAAATGGAGTAGGGGAAGGTAAAGAGCTGAAAGACAGACAAGCAGGCAGGCGCAGTTAGAGGCAAGACCGCAAAATGTCTGAAGTCACACTCTCACCCTCAGAATTATATGAGTAGTAGTGGCTGTTGGTATCATATACTACCACAACAGATACAGATGTGTACGTGCCTGTATATGTTCATACACGTACAGTGCACTTCACACACATAACAAAGTGCGCAGCCACATTCCTGGGTAGTTTTGTGCCTTTTCTTTGAGTACTAATTTAAAGATTGGGTTAGTATTTTATGACCCCCATAGGACTCCCAGTAAAATAAAACAGAACATTTGAAGGTGGGGGTTAATTACAAGACAGTTGCTCTTCTGCCTCTTCTGAGCTTGTAGCAATAGAAAATAATTGTTCAGTTTGCAAGAGCCTAAAGCAAACCATAAGCAAAAACTTTCTTTCCTGCACCGAAGAAAACACAGCATTTAGATTTACATTGCTTGCTTTTTTGAGAAATGCATGGATGAAAATAAGGCCTCCAGGCAGGAGTATGTAGAGGTTATTCAGGCCTGCCAGTGCTCACTGTTGAACTTTATCCCCAGATCAGGCAGTGTTCCCAAGGAGAGTAAACACACCTTGGACGAGCCTCCACTTCACAGCCAACTAGCCAGTAACTGCCTACCAAATGTGCCAACTCCGCTTTGCCTGGATGACCCCCGCGCTCCCAGTTCCAGATACTTTTTGTACTCAGCCTTACCCACACACCGGGAAGTTACCACGCTTTTGGATTCAAAGCCAAATTGGATCAAGTTTGGTTAAACTGCTACATTTTGTAACTGCTTTGAAACAGCAAACGCAGGGGCTAAGAGTCACCACTTTCAGCATTCATTAATCAAACCTGTTAAATGATTACCTCGTTAGGGCTGCTTTGTTGACAGCTCTGCATGATGACAATATTAGTGGCACGGTGCCAAGACACATCCAGTGGTGACGTAAAGGACAAGCCTCCATCACCTCACCTAGTGGGATGGACACTACCACGAAGAATATTTAAGGAAGGAGGATGCTTCCTTGGAAAGCAGTGATCGCAAGAGTACTCCAAAGCAAGTGAAACGGGATCAACTGAAAGGGACAGAATCCTCTCTGACATCCAACTTATAAGGACGGTAAGTAGAATAGCCTGTATTTTTTCCAGCTTGAGATTACCAGTGATCCAAGTTCTCTATATAGACTTTAAAGCCAAAGTACACGATCAAGTCTATTACAAATTCTACTTTTCCATTATAGATTGTTAGGAAGGCTGGTTAGACACTGGTTAGAATGTCATAGTATGCTAACACACCTAACATATTTGATTTTAGATTGTGAGCAGTATTTCAAAACTATCAACAAGATCCACTACAGGTTCAATAATGCCCCCACAGTTGAAAGCCGAGGTAAATGTCATGCCCAAGGTTGTCCAGGGGGATTTGCAGAGCCTGCCTCCAGAAGCAAGGGATTTCATTGAAAGTAATGCCAAGCTGTGCCAGCCTGAGAGCATTCATATCTGTGATGGCTCGGAAGAAGAAAACAAAAAAATTCTGGACATCATGGTAGAACAAGGCATGATCAAGAAGCTGAGCAAGTATGAGAACTGGTGAGTAGCCTGAAGGAAGTCAAGCGTGAACTCAGAACTGCAATATGCATTTTCTATCCTGTTTACTTTTAAAAGGGCTTATAACCCTTCAATATTAGCTTTCCAGGAACATTTTGGCACTGTAGCTTGCATAGGTGAAATACTCGGTGAAAGCAAACTTTCCTCTAAAAGTTAACATAAAGCATATTATTGATTTGGACTATCAACTGTGCATTATCTCTATTGACATTATTTCAGGGAACTGAAATAATGTCATTAGAGTTATGTAACTGATCATTAGCAATGGCTAAATATTATTTAGCAAATACATCTTTTGAAGATTTCTACTATTTTAGTCCATTAGTTTATTCATCAAATACTTTTTTGTGACATTCAAATAGCTCTGTGGGTGTTCAAATATTATTTAGTACAGGCATTATTCGTATTGTGCCAATGAGCTTTGACTGTAATGTATTCAGCAAATACTTTTTTCAAATATTTCATCATCTCTCCCAACTAACCCAAAATGAAAGAAGAATATTAACAACAAGTACATAGTCAGGAATTACGTGCCGACCAAGAGATCTTCGTGGAAGAAAACTGCAAAGACTTTTGAATAACTAAGTGCAGGAATTTGGCAATCTGTTTGCAGACTATTTGGGAGAGAAAAGGGCAAGATTCACCAGATAAATTATTCATTGTTAATTATATGCTTAGCTGTAGTGATGATGGTTATGACAGCCTAACTAGAACATTTTTATACTCATGGAAAATTTCTATGCACAGAGGTGAAAATGTAAAACAATCCTCTCTATTGAAAATTGATGGCAAAAATTCTTTAGAGGAGAAAAAGAATCTCCTTTTAATAAATTCCTTCACTTCTATGATCATGCTTATACTCAGTATTTCTTTTGTGATGCCTCTAACTTAAAGGGCTATGCCAATCCACTAAGCTGGATTCTGATCCCACAGGCACTTATACCAACACTTAAAGTACTTGCTTGGCATCCACTTTGCTTGAGGCATCATTTTGTGGTCCCCATACAAAACAACTTCACACTGATGAGAATACGAATTAGACCAGATTAACTTTTCCCTGGAAGTTAGCAATAGAGCATAAGACTGAGATAAGAGGCAAAGGAGAACTAACATGTAACCAGAATTTTCTAGGCCACATAATTTGTTATTCATACTGGGAAGTCTCGAAACAATTTGTATGAGAGAATGTATCTGACTGATTTTAGAGACTGTCTGTTACACTTGCTCTGTCACTGTAGTTTTGGCCTTACAAAGCATTGTACCCTTTTGTGCTAAGCCAATCCCACAGAAGGGTAAAAAGTGCTATATTGATAATTACAGTCTAATTTCCTGATTTTTGGTGAAATGCAGCTGGTTGGCACTCACTGATCCAAGAGATGTTGCAAGAATTGAGAGCAAAACCGTCATCATCACTCAAGAACAGAGAGATACCACTCCGATCCCTAAAACTGGAACTAGCCAGCTGGGTCGCTGGATGTCTGAAGAAGATTTTGAGAAAGCCTTCAATACCAGGTTCCCAGGCTGCATGCAAGGTAGGGAAGAAAAGTACAGTTGACAGTGAACTTCTAGGATTAACAGAGACACTACTACTGGTAGTTACTGTAATCTTTAAAGACAGATTTTAGCTGAAGGTTTAGGTTTATACCCCTGATATTAGTCACTTTGTTGGTTTCATCTGGATCTTTAGCATAGATCCAAATGCCTGCGCAAGGATAGTCTTCAGTCTCTTTCCATCATTCTTCTCTTCATAAAGAGGGGCAAAGTACAGTAGGAAAATTTGGCTGATTGTTTTTCAGGAAGTCACATAGCAACTAAGCAGCAGACAGGAAGTGAGGTGAGAATGGAGGACACCCATCCCCACCAACAATTTCAGGTTCAGTGATTTACACCAGAGAACTTTGCCTCCACCCACCTTTACTACTGGCTAGACAATTTGATAGAACAGCTGCTTTCAGCATTTAAGATAAAATTTCTTGCTACACAATTAAACAAAGCTACAGCTCTTTAAACATCATCAGAAACACCCACAATACAAACAGCTTTTAAATGAGTGAGAAACAACCTCTGTGTTAATAAAGGTTATTTCAGAAGTTCCTTGTTTTGCTTTTTGCCACATCTTGCTACTCCCTGTTTTCCAGGACGTACAATGTATGTCATCCCCTTCAGCATGGGGCCTATTGAGTCTCCGTTGTCCAAGATTGGGATTGAGCTGACAGATTCACCATACGTAGTGGCCAGCATGAGGATCATGACACGGATGGGAACAGCTGCTTTGAAAGCCCTGAGCAATGGGGAGTTTGTAAAATGCCTTCACTCAGTTGGATGTCCTCTACCTCTAAAAGGTAAGAGATTAAAAATTGTCACCCCTGGAAATTCCCAGGAGCATGTTTTAGAGCTGACTGTGTGTTCTTGGTGCATGGGAGACACTCACCATGGAATACCAGGGTGGTTTGTGCAACTAAGAGGGTGGTGAGCCCCTGGCCCAGGTTGCCCAGAGCAGCTGTGGCTGCCCCATCCCTGGAGGGGTTCAAGGCCAGGTTGGACGGGGCTTGGAGCAACCTGGGCTGGTGGGAGGTGTCCCTGCCCGGGGCAGGGGGTGGCACTGGATGAGCTTTAGGGTCCCTTCCAACCCAAACCATTCTGTGATTCAGAACTCAATTAAATGAATTAAAGCTCAATGTGAGTTTCATGGAAAGGAGATTATTATCCCTAGTACTTACTGTGGGGGTTTCCTTTAAAGCATCTGGTATGAGTTGCTGTCAGAGGCTCAATGCTGATAAAACAACAGTGTGATCCAGCATGGAAATTGCTGCATTCATGAGTACAACATTCTGTTCTGCAGAACCATTAATCAACAACTGGCCATGCAACCCGGAGTTAACACTGATTGCCCATCTCCCAGATCGCAGAGAGATCATTTCATTTGGCAGTGGTTACGGAGGAAACTCCTTACTGGGAAAAAAATGCTTTGCGCTCAGAATTGCCAGCAGAATTGCCAAAGAGGAGGGCTGGCTAGCTGAGCACATGCTGGTAAGAGCTATTAAATCATGTGTTTGAACAGCCATTAAACCCTGAATTAGCTCAACATAAATACATCACATCTTGCTATCAATGAAATTAGTCTCATATGGATAGTCCTGTAACATTAGATATGAATTTATCACATGGCAGGCTTATGAGAAATAGGAAATTGCCTGCAAGGTTAAGTACCAAACATTTTTAAAGAGTACCTGCTGTAAAATCAGAAATCAAGAAAGATTTGGAACTTTTGACAGTGGCTACTTATAGGCAGATCCATGTACTTGAGCAGAGCCTAAACATCATCACTGGGAATCCACATTACCCCTAGAAGTCTGATAGGAAAAGATTAATGCAAATTTTGAAAATTTTCTTTCGTATTATAAAGAGGTCTATGCACTCAAAAATCTACAAATACTAGATTTTCTAAATGAGTTCTGCTTTGTACCCTTCCTGCATTTACTTTCTGCTGTTATTTAAACATTCTACCACTATAAAATACTACTGAAAAAAAGAATTTCAAAGTCCATAAGAGAACAGTCTCAGAAAAGATATCTATGGACTCTGAGAAGTGCAGAAGTATCCATATGTGAAGTGCTTTTACTTCACTGCAGTCATGTAGCCAAAAGAGTATTGCCTAGTTTTCTTCTGTCTTGGCTAAGAAACACAGCTGTATACAGTCTGTGTATCTTTAATCAGCAAAATAAAAATAAATGTTTGAATTACATACATACCTGACATTTTTTAAAAATATAGGAAATTCTTACAGATATTTTAAGGGCAAGAAGAGTAGACTTTTTGATTAATAAAGTACAGTTTGAGTTATTTGTCAACTATATTGTGTGGTGCTTCTTCTGTAGGAGCAAGTTTGCATAATTAAAGATTTTATCATGACCACTTGCTGGGAGACAATCTTCAAAATGCAAAGTGCAAGAAAAAAGACCGCGTTTAACAGTTGCATTAATTTCTCAATAGATCCTGGGCATTACCAATCCAGAAGGTGAAAAGAAGTATTTTGCTGCAGCATTCCCTAGTGCATGTGGAAAAACTAACTTGGCCATGATGAACCCAAGCCTGCCAGGATGGAAAATTGAGTGTGTGGGTGATGATATTGCCTGGATGAAATTTGATGAACAAGGTATGGAACTGAAATTGGATTGTTTTACAATCCAGTACAGGTTGCTTTTAGGTGCAGCAAGACGTGCTACAAAATTCTGGATAGAATTAAAACAGTTTGATTCACTTATATTTTGTTATGTAACTTCCAGGCAACTTAAGGGCAATCAATCCAGAAAATGGCTTTTTTGGTGTCGCCCCAGGAACCTCAGTCAAAACAAACCCCAATGCTATTAAAACCATATTCAAGAACACCATCTTTACCAATGTAGCAGAAACCAGTGATGGAAGTGTCTATTGGGAAGGCATTGATGAACCATTAACGCCAGGAGTAACACTGACTTCGTGGAAGAACAAGAATTGGACCCCAGATAGTGGTAACCTGGCCCACTGCACAGTCTCTCTACGCTTTCTGTGCTGAATTCAAGTTAATTCTGCCATTATGACCTTTTCATTGTATTCTGTACAGGGGAACCTTGTGCTCATCCCAACTCAAGATTCTGCACTCCAGCCAGCCAGTGCCCAATCATGGACCCCGCATGGGAATCACCTGAAGGTGTGCCCATTGAAGGGATAATATTTGGAGGCCGCAGACCTGCTGGTAAGAGATGCATCAGCCACATATCGAGGCTGAAATGCTGACCACAGAAGGGTTGAAACACAACTGGGCATAGACACAGATTTTGCTTTCACAGCTGCAAAAGCAAGGAAATAACCATGTTAGTTTAACTTCTCCAATTTAGCGTTTGACACACACACGCTTACAGCCACTGATATTTCAACGTCTGAATTGTTAGATGTTAACACAAAACAGGTATTAATAATAAAAGGCTGGAGAGAGATTAGGACCCCCTAACCTGGGTTAATACATAGGCACAATGGCAAATTGCTGTACTTGTCTCAATTTGCTTGCAGTTTAACTAGTTCAGGTAGGAAATGGTTCGAGAAATGAACCAGTTGTAGACAGTTTACAGAAAAGGAAGTAAAATAAATTGATATGTTAAAGGTCCCCTAACATTGGAAAAGAAATAGAAGTAATGCTTGGTCTGAGTCTAACATCATCACCACAGGACCAGATTCTATTTCCAGTAAAATCTGCTGGGGATTCCGAGGTCCCAGATATCTCCCTCTGAGCCACTAAACATGGATGTGTTCAGTAATCGGTAGCCAGTTTTGAAAACATTCATATAAACTACTTTGCTATAAAAGGGCAGGAAATGAACTGATTAAAAAAACAGTAAAAATCAGAATACATTATACAGTAACATGTTCAGCAGTATCTCAGGTAGCAAAACCTATTATAGAAATGTTTCTGGACCTCTAATGACTGAGTGATTTTGTTCTTTACAGGAGTGCCTCTCGTATATGAGGCCTTTAACTGGCAACATGGAGTATTTATAGGAGCAGCTATGAGATCTGAAGCAACAGCAGCTGCTGAGCACAAAGGTAAATCAAAAATTTAATCTGCCTACCTGTTTTAAAACCAATCCTCTCTGGACCGCCGGCTCTGTCCTCCTCCCCTGCCCTTTTGCATTTCAGTCTTGGCAGCTAATTTTGCAATCTCTGCATTTTCATAATAGGAAATATTTGTATTGGAATTAAAAGCCAAATTCTATGTAAAAGTCAAATTAAGCAAAATAATCCCCTAGGGGGCAAGCATAAAGAACAGGGTGCAGGCACGGGGTTGCCAGAAGCCTTGATATGGAGTTCTTGTTACAGTCTGGGATAAATAAACTTAAATTTTCTCTTCTGTTAGAGCTCAACATAAAGACATGAACAATGAAAGCCAGCTCTTGAGGATCTTCATTAGGCTGCTTGATGTGAGAGTTCAGAAATTAATTTCCACCGATTACAAAAAATTAATTTAAATTGTACTTTTTTTTTTTTACATCAAGGATAATGCTTGTGTTGTTTCTTAGAGCTCTTTGGTTCAGATGCAGATGGGTAGTTGAGTTCAGATGTAGATGGGACCATGAGTACTAAATCCTGGGAGGATCTGAATCTTTGTGTTTTAGAATAAATGTGCCATTTATTACCCTATGTTGTCCATTTGTGTTTTGAACAGGCAAAATCATTATGCACGATCCATTTGCCATGAGACCTTTCTTTGGCTACAACTTTGGCAAATACTTGGCCCACTGGCTCAGCATGGCACATCGTCCAGCTGCAAAACTACCAAGGATCTTTCACGTTAACTGGTTCCGGAAAAACAGTCAAGGGAAATTCCTGTGGCCTGGCTATGGAGAGAATTCTCGTGTGCTGGAGTGGATGTTCAACAGAATTGAAGGGAAAGCCTCTGCCAAGCCAACTGCCATAGGTTACATCCCTGCTGACGTAGCTTTGAACCTGAAGGGTTTAGAAGATGTCAACCTGACTGAACTGTTTGATATCTCCAAGGAGTTCTGGGAAAAGGAGGTAGAAGAAATCAAACAATACTTCGAAGTGCAAGTTAATGCTGACCTTCCCTATGAAATAGAAAGAGAAATGCTTGCCTTAGAGATGAGAATAAAACAGTTGTAACTGATCAAACCCACAGTTATTTATCAATCCACTCATACTAAGACAGGACAAACACATTTTACCAAATCACCACTGGAAGTGTAACAGCACACTGATGGGCAGGGAGTTATAATGAAAAGTAGGTCTTAGTTTAGTTAGAATACAGGTAGGAGCATTCTGGAAGTAACTCCAGACCTAATGATTTATAACTACATCAGTTGTTGTGAATAGGTGAGCAGCCGAGGAAATGTATGTGCACGTGGTCTTCAAAACCCTGATCTGTCACTTACATGCACATATAGCCACAATGTGTATCAATTACTTGCCTAGTTCTGCATATACAGTCCAAACCAATCCAGCCTTCAAAGGGTAGCACATTGATTCTATCACACAAACCACTAGTGTCTCAGATGCTACAGGAAAGAAGAAACTTAGATGCTGTATATATGTATTACCTAAACATATTTCATGGCTTAAATATTTTTTAGAAAAATGAAGTTGTAACTTTTATCAGTGAAAGATGGCTTTGTATTACTAATGCGTATTTAAGATATTGCTATTATATATGCGCGTCATGTTCCTGTGATTCCACATGTTTTGAATGGCTTGTTCTTTATTGTTGAAATAAATGTTTATACAAAATATGGCTTCAGTTCCAGTATTCTCACTGTTTATAAACTACATGCATATAAATTGGGCCTCGGGTCAATACCACAGCACACAGAGAAATTCACATGTGGAAGTTAGATGTTGACTAGCATTATCTGCTGCTCCTAAGCCAACTAGTTTAAGCCACGAACTTTCTTGGCAATTTTTATTCAAGACAAAGGAAAAATCCAGAAATGATGATAACAGCTGCAAGCAGTCATCCAGCTAGTGATGTGCTCTCCATAACTGGGCATCGTTAGATAGTTCGGGCATTTATAAAATAAACTACCCTCAAGGAAAGCCCCATATTAGGACCTTGCTCATTTGCTAAGGTCATAGGATTTGTCTCTGTTCCACAGTACCTTGGCTTTTGCAAGAATAACTAGTGGAGCTGTTGAAGTAAAGACAGTTTGGGAAGAGTTTTCCAGATTTCTTGAGATGCCTAAAGCCTTAGAGCTCAATAAAAATAGGGGTAGGACCCTGTGTTGCCTTAGATCTAAGATACTAAAACCATCCCTTGTTCTCCCAGTTAAAGGTGCCCTTTACATGCTTCCCACATCCCTGGCAGGTATCCTGCTTTTTCACTTTGAATGCTTGATCTCCCAAAATATATTGCAAATATTTGCTTAGCAAAATGAAAATCACTTAACATTGTGTAATAAGCCTTTTTATAGACCCTGTTTCCTTGCAAAACAAACAGTACCAGGGCTGGTCAACAGATGCCCTTTGAAGTTTGCTAGGAGAGGTCACATAGCCTGAAAAGCCTCTAACTACCTCCTGACTTCACGTTTGGGACTTAACATAAATATTATCAATTCTGAAGTGAATAATACAGCATAAGGTAGATCACACACAAAAAAAGATAACAGAAAGCTGTGATGAAAGCAAAGGAGAGCAGTGCAGCCTCTGTAGAGATGATCGTTGGTTGACCTGCTTGCTGGTCAAAAGCCACATCTGCATGGATGCAGGTCTCCTATAGGGTCATCTTTAGCCTGTGTACTCTTGAGTAGGCTTCAAATTAAAAGAAAAATCAAGGTGGAAGACAGTAAATAAGTCAGAGGAAGTGAGCCAAGAGAGACTAGTATATGCATTCCTCAGATTCAAGGACTACTATCATGTGCATAAAATAAAGTTTTTTATAAAGTAATTCTATAAATAGTTGATGAAAGGCTTGGACCGTTCCCAAAACTGATATGACAGTATTGCACCTGTATTTGGATAAGTCTAAGGAAGAACAAGGAGATCGAAGACAATCTGTCATGCTATTATCAGAGACTTATGGACAGACACAGTCTCAGAGTTTCTTATGGGCCGCATGAGAGGATCCCAGACCCGAGTAGTGCAAAGATGTTCCAAGCACATTTTGAAATGCTGCCCAGAAGCTCAGCATTTTGAAATGCTGTACAGAAGCTCAGGGCTTTCCAGAACCCTCTGAGCAGCTCCAGTGTGCTATTCTGCCTCCTCAAACACAACCAGGCTCGATATTCTGAGTCTTACAAAAGAAAAGACTCATACTTCATGCCAGAGGAATCTATGCCTGTCATGGTTTAACCCCAGCTGGCAGCTAAGCACCGCACAGCCGCTCACTCACTCCCCCCCAGCGGGATGGGGAGAGAATCAGAAGAGAAACAGTGAGAAACCTCATGGGTTGAGATGAAGACAGTTGACTAAGTAAAGCAAAAGCCAGGCACGCAAGCAAAGCAAAACAAGGAATTCATTCCCTTCTTCCCATGGGCAGGCAGGTGTTCAGCCATCCCCAGGAAAGCAGGGCTCATCACACGTAACGGTTACTTGGGAAGACAAATGCCGTCACTCCTAATGTGCCCCCCTTCCTCCTTCTTCCCCCAGCTGCATATGCTGAGCATGACGTGATATGGTCTGGAATATCCCTGGGGTTGGTTGGGGCCAGCTGTCCTGGCTGTGTACCCTCCCAGCTTCTTGTGCACCCCCAGCCCATTGCTGGTGGGGTGGTGCGAGAAGCAGAAAAGTGACTGTGTAAGCACTGCTCAGCAGTAACAAGAACATCCCTGTATTATCAACACTATTTGCAGCACAAACCCAAAACATAGCTCCATACCAGCTACTCTACCCCCATCAAAGCCAGCATAGTGCCAAAGGCCCAAGCCCAGCAGGCATATGGACATGGGAGAACCGAGTGACACTTGTCCCCTAAAATGCTGCTTAATGAGGAGATGGGTACCATCACTGTGGGCCAACACAACTGCGATCTTGTAGCACACGCCCAGCTAGCAAGATTGGCATTATAAGGTGCTAACTACCTTGAGAACATCATACCCCTGCCCAACCCACTGGATTTTGTATTCTGACTAAACCCTCTCTTTCTCCTCCTTACCCCAAGAGGTTGGCAGACTTTCCTTCCCCTGACTGCCACTGCCCTCAGTGTTCTCCTCTGGGTATTCTTTCCATATAACATAATACAGCTCACGGAAGCTGGCTATCATGAGCACTTCTGGCAAAAATATTTAAACCATTTGTGGTTCTCTTGCTCCACACATTTTAACCACATGCACCTTTTCAAACACTGCTCAGAGACTAACAGGCATGCAAATAATTCCAGAAACTACAGAAACTGGGGGGAAAAACACTGCTGTAGTGTTAAGGCTGAGAACAAGAAAATAACTTTTCGCATGAGTCATTCAACAGCTCCTTTGTATGTAAATATATATCTGCAACCCCTCAGCATCTATGGGGAGTACAATTTACATTTTGAATGATCAAAATGTTTAGCATTGGCAGAGAAATTGTTTAAAAAGAAAGAAGGCAGCAGTTTAAAATTTAGAAACTTAGTTAACTGTGCCAGATTATGATCTCAACTTCTCTCCCTCCAACAAATACTATGCTTCATAAAAACAAAGTGAATTAGAACAAAATGCTTTTAAATTGAAATTTGGAATTTCCCCTAATTTTCAAAAGAAAGAGGAGCAGGCAACAAATGCAATAAGTTTCAACAAATTAGTAGAGAAATATAAAACTGGGCCTATTAAATATGACTCAGAGAAGGGAAGCACAGGAGAGACTAACACATGACACGTACGGAGCCAAAACATTTACAACAGCTGTGTTATGAAATGCACTTGGTATTCTGGGAAACAAGAAACAAAATACTTTGTTAAAACACTTGTGGATGTACCGATGACTGAAAATAAGAGACAAAATCAAAATCACAGTTTAACCATTAATGCTATTGAGGATATGATCTCTGGTACCTTGTTTATGCCATGATTCACTGAACAAGACAACACAGTGATGGATGCACCACATCCAGGGGAGGCTGTGCTTGACTCCCTTAAAGTTAGTGCAGTCCCTCTAAACGACCTGTCTCTACTCAGGCAAAAAGTCTGGCTTCAGTGCCAAATACTCCTATTAGCACAGATAAATCCATAGAGCTCATACCCAGACCTTGGTCCAGTCTTTGCACAGGTTGAGAAGCCTCCAACTCTGATGCCATCCTTTGGACTAATTTCTAATGTTTCAAGGCCAAATTTTGACCATGTTTTGTCTTGTTCCTTCAAATCCCTTTCTCAGATGTCAGTCTCAGTAGTAATTATCTTGAGTATATAAGGTAGCCACACATCTGTATTCCATCAACATGATGAAGGTTAAACCAAATAAATAAATAAAAGTGAAAAGCAACGTCCAGCTTGTTGCCGAACTTTTATTGGAAAAAAGTGAAATTCAGCTTCAAATCTCTCACTCTTCTGTGATGAGAGGGCTATTGTCAGGGAAAGAAGCAAAATTCAGAGAGATGGCATTTGTGCTCTGGGAAATACTGTTTTCCAAAAACCTTGGCTACTATAGCAACATGATTTATTCCATACTTGCTGCAGTATAGTCAATTAGCTCCCTAACTGAAAGACAATTACTGTAACTAGAGATGTACCTGGCTGGAAGACTACTGAAATGCTGCTTATGAATGGCAAAGCAGAGGGCTCTGAATTCTAAATTAGTAATCATTGTTGTTGATCATGGAGGACATTTCTGGCAGTGGTTTAACCTCAGTGATACAAAAGGGCACATTTGTCAAATGGGTGCTGACAAACCCCAGTCACCGAGATTCCAAATCACTTCCTGCCACACATGTGAATCTGTATGCAAAACAGCTAGGTGGAAAAAAAGAGACAGCAAAAACCAAATTGCTATTGTATGCCTTTACTGCATTCTGCAGCCATCACAGATATAACTTTTGGCTGCAAAACTTGAACGGAGAAGAATTTTGTGAGTAAATTGCAAAAATCCAAATATATTAATACGTAAAATTCAGGCTGTAGCTGATCCTTGCAAACACAAACATCGTTGTGATGCCTTTGTCATAAGAGGCCATGCAGACCTCTGAGCTGTCCCTACCCAGCATGAAGTGCTTTATGCTGCCTTCATCACCATCAATGACATTTGTCACCTCAGAATTCATTTTGCTCCTCCTTATTCTGGCACCATTGGACTTGCCATGGCTTTTCTCCAGCATAAGTGTGACCAGATGTAGGTTCTGAGATTATTCAACTTCAGCTTTCGTTCAAGCCGATAAGCTGCTAGCAGAATTTTTTCTAACACACATCCCAGAAATGTTCTCTGTGCCGCCTTTGGAAGTGTCAGATACTGGCCATTGGAAAAGAGAAAATATCCGTTTTAATCCTCCCAAAGGAATATATCAAAGTTTTTGTGTTGTTTTTACGCAGCCTCAAGGCCTTTTTTCAGCTAAAAAGACTCCCTTTGTAAAACTGCTGTAAGGCTTTTTTGGTTTGTGTGTGTTTGTTTTTTTAAAAACCAAGCTACTAGTTTTTGTTCTTTTTCTTGTAAAGAATCACAGTACCATTTCCCAGGTTGAGATGGCCAAGGAATGGTCCTTCCCAGAAATTTGGTCCTGATAAACAACTGTTCTCCAGAACAACCTAAGTTCAGTCTCCATGGAAAATAGCTTCTAGGCTCACAGTTAATAGATCTAACCCCTGCTTTGTGTGGTTTTGGGAGCTTTAAACTAAACTGATCATCTGAACTCTTCCCCCTCCTCATCTCATCAGTGAAATCCTAGGAAGGCCCTGTCACCATGGTGGAGGCTGGCACAGCAACAGCATGTGCGTACGAATGCCGTCTCAGCTACGAATGTGAAGAGCACAACAAAACCTCATTTTATCCACTGGAAACCATCACTCTATCTGTGTCTTCCTGAACAGATGAGAAACTTCCCATGGTGTTCTGGAGCTCCAGATCCTGAAAGCAGCTATGAATAGCAGCTTTAAATTTAACTGAGATTGGAAAGAGAGTGAAACCTAAATGCTACAAGATGATGCCAGTTCAGCTGCCTCAGAAGCCAAGAGAGCCTTGCTCGCAAGTGGCATGGAGATAAATTCCAGCCCACAGGGCAAACATCACCACCATCAGTATCCAGTAATGCTGCAAAAGTGGTATGACTTTGCATGATCACTAGAGCAGTACAACTCTCCCAAGAGTTATTCCTGCTGGCAGAAACCTGAAGGGTGGCGAGACCCAAGTGAACATTCTGGAGGTGACAGTGCACTACACTGACTCTCACTGAGCAATTTGACTCCTATGCTCCTTTTCCTTTAGCTCGTTCAAGTATGAGCAAGCTTAGGCAAGTGTGCCTGAACTTTTGTTCCACCTTAGTCACTGGATTGCCTTAACACTAAATTGCAAATTCATGAAGAACAACATGGCAGTGACAGTGGAGCTGGACAGCAGAGCCCCCTCTGGCTTCAGCAGTGACAAGTGTGGGTTCTTTGCTGAGGTTTGTTTTTGTATATTTGGTCTGGTTTTGCCTTTCAGTTTGGGATACTACCAACAGTTACTTGAAACTCCAGAGGTAGCCAGCAGAGGAAAAAAAAAAGCTATAATTTAACTAGGACATCAGTTGGGAAAGGGAGGGGGAGACTGAGAACTGTGGATTGACTGGTGGTCTTAAGAGTATGAAAACAATATCATTCTGATACTAGTAAGTAGAAGCAGGCCTCGGATTCCGTGGAGTTTTCTTGGTCTTTATTCTGTAAAGACAGAAATCTGGCTCTGTTTCATCACAGTTATCTACAATCAGGCACCCCTCCACCCTTGAAGGGGATTAGTAGTGGTAATGCATCTGGTACCTGCCCCAGCAAAAACCCATCTATGTGGAAAAGATTACAAGACATTTCTTGGACTTCTGCCCAGTCCTGGAAGTCCCACCAACCATTTCCAAGAGTCCCATCAGTTTTTATGCCTTGTCTCTCAAGAAGGCTGCCGAAACCTACATGAAGGAGATACTTTAAAAAGATTTTTGCAGACATTTATTTCTGGCCAAATTATGATTGCTGGAGGAAAAAGAAGCCACCATACAAATCTTGTTAGAGACTTCAGCAGGAACTCACAAACCCATGCAGAACTGAGATAAGCTAAAAAAAGCAATAGCATCCAGGAAGGAAAGACAGACCAGCCAGCCAAATGCAACTCTAATTCCAACCCATGACAGACCCCTGGGGCAGCTCCAAAGCCACTTAGCACAAGCGTGGAGCTGGGCCAGGAGGAGATGCTGGCACCAGAAGAGCAGCTCTAGCAAGTCCAGACTGCAATTTGGTGATTTGCTGAGGGGGACAGACTCAGACAGGCTTGTTACCCCCAGTACCACAAACCCACAGCTCCCCATCTCCAAAACCCTCCAAGTCAGACAGCTCCAGGGACACTGTGATTTCTGAGCTCCCTGTACTGCAGAGCATGCGCCATGTGCACGCGTAGGAAAATGGAATAACAGCACATCCGTTAACCACACAAAAACACACTGGCAATGCTTGGTGTGGCTTGGCAGGGGAACCTATATCAACTGTCTGCAGTCCAAGGTCTAAAGGGCAACCTGCCTTCAGAGACACCTGAAGCTTCAAGGAACCGTGTCCCGGAGGGAAATCAGTGCCTCTGCAGCGCACAGCCTGCACTGGACCCTCGACATGTGCCAAGTGAGCACTGTTCCTGCTTTGTGCCACACAGCAGGTGAATTTCCCAGGAGAGCTAGGGGGAAAAAAAAAAAAAAAAAAAAAGCACACAGACCATCTTGACAGGCTAAAGGCTAATCCTCATGCCTCTCAGACCCCTCCAATAGACCTCACTGGAGGGACTGCTCTGCCAGGGACACCAGCACAGGATTACCAGGTGCTGGGGATACAGCATGGAATGGAAAATGCTTTTTTTTTTTGCAGGGATACAGTGCATAGAGCTGCCAGGAAGGTGACTGTACTGACTAGTCTTGTGCAGGACTAAGATTGCTGACAACTGTCTGGCCTGGGGTCCCCAAGCAGCAACTGTCCAGTGCTGTAGGAGGAAGGTAAAGGAGCGGGACCAGAGGTTTTCCAGCAGTGACAGATAGAAATCTCCCCACAGGCTGTGTCACACTGCTGCGGTATCTCCAAAAAAGCATCTCTCTCCCATATATCTATACCCTTAGAAAGTAAAAGCTGGAAGCTTCTTCTGTTCCTGGAGAGCAGCTCCCAACCTCCTGGACAAGGTGGAGATGTGCTGCATGCTGTCCCTGCTGCAGACACTGCAGGAAGGCCAGGGAGGGCATCTGTTCCTGAGACATTTATGAGGGTGTTGGGTTTTTTTGAATGATGAATTTGAACAGAAACAATGCTGCACCTGAAGTGTCACTGCTAGGTAGAAGGAAAGTCATGAATCTTCCCAACATCACGATTTTTTAAGCAGCAAATGAATATACATTGGAAGAAACGCTACAGCTGTGACTGCCTCATTGAAGCCATTAACAAATGAGCATAACACGTCCAAGGGCAGTCAGCCCTGTCTGGGGGCTGCTGGTTCTTTCCCCCAACCTTCTTCTCTCCCTGCTGCTCTGCTTATTGTTTGCTTCATTGTTAATCCCACCTAATTTAAAAATAGGAAATTGATTTCTTATGTATCCATTACAAACCAAATCATTTCTTTATTACAGCAAGGATCATATTTCATAAGCAAGTCATGGAAAATTAAAACCATGCCTGTTGCTCTGATGAAATAATGGAGAGATACACTGGAGGGGAAGACACAGACAGCTGGGGGCTGTCATGCAACCAGTGGTTCAAGTTAACTCTTTGCAGGCACCCAATGCTCCCGCAGCTGCCAGTTTTCCTCCCCCAAACTTCTGGTTATAGTGCCAAGTACTCCCTTATCGCCAAACCTCAAAAGCATCTAAGAGAAGGAATGCAGCCTCTATGAACAAAGTAGGTCAATGATTTTGGTGGATGGAGATTGTGTTGTTAACAGAAAGTTTGCAACCTGCCTGGGTGCAGGACCGGATACTTCTCAATATTAACACTACCAAAACTAGGTGCCTGACAGTTGCTGTTGCATGGTGTACACAACACAGGAACCCACAATACTAGCCACACATTAGCCCAGAAGTCCTTGTAGCATATATATTTCCAGGCCTTGGGCATATTAGGCCATCATGCTTTGCTACCAGGTAGGGAGATTTAGACTGAAGGGAAACCACTTTTGTCTGGAATGATATTCAGTGTACATTGCACACGGGTTATGTCAGTACAGCAGGCACCCCAGCCAGATCAACAACTAGTTAGCAGTGTACTGTGACTCGGGGCAGATTATAAATTAAAACAAAATCCATTGTGTGCATTACCAAGGATTTATGGACTGTTCTGTGAACCTCCCTGTGGAGCAGACAGGACATGGGTCCTCTGAAGAGTAATCCTGATAAGTACCACAGCTCACAGGACATTGCAACATCCAACCCAAAGTTCATTGCATACTTCATTAACATGTTGATCTCTAGGATTTACAGCCAGAAAAAGACCTCTTCAATTTCCCCATCAGAAGCAAAAAGATCAGTGAGTTATCACTATGCAGAATGTTTTTTATAATGTATTATCTATAGATGCATCTATATAAAAATACCATGTCTGAGGACAAAGAATAAGCAAAGCTATCACAATAGACCACAAGCAGACAGACTCCGCAAGAGTAAAGAGTAGCTGAAGAGATTGTTTCAGAGCAGTAACTCATCTCTTGGCTGTTCTTCCCTCTGAGCACATCCTTTGAAGCAAGAAACCATTGCCTTCGCTTCTTTGGGATAAGAATCTCCCATTTTTTTAAAAAGAGCCCATGTTACAG
Organism: Dromas ardeola; assembly: GCA_013398915.1. Taxonomy (NCBI): domain Eukaryota; kingdom Metazoa; phylum Chordata; class Aves; order Charadriiformes; family Dromadidae; genus Dromas; species Dromas ardeola. Next base: position 57,828 of record VYZM01013595.1, read on the forward strand.
TATCTTGGAAATCTGTGTTACTCAGTCTGCCATGGCTCAGGGATGTGCTGTTCTTCTTTCTGGAAGTTAGGGCCAGAGAGATTATCAAACTAAAGTAATTCTTACACCAGCTAAGAGGACTGCAAACACAGCCACCTTACCTAATCCTTCCCCTGCTCTGGGAGGAGGGCAGCCAGCAAGCAGCAGGCATTTGCCAGTTTGCTGAAAAGTGCTTCCTAACAAGCAAGCCAAAGAAAGTCCTCTTAAAACTCTTTATGGTCCTTTTGCGCTGATGATTCTCAGAATGGGAAAACAAGTTTTGTAACTCAGTGGGAGAGAAGGAAATGGGCTCCTTCCAGGAACATCCTGCATCATCTCTCCAGCCCCCAACTCCAAAGGGCTTGCCTAAAGCTGTATCACTGGGAGATAGCTTTCTGCTAGTTTCCATGTGGGCTGCTACTATGTTGAACCAACTTATTTATGCAATAAAGTGTTTAATTGATCTTGATTAATTATTTAAGGTAAATGGACCATTCCTCACCTAATGGCAACATGTAAACTGATTAACTTTACAAAGACAGCAAAGCGATCTGCACAGTGAGATCGGGTCTTGTAATGTATTATTTAGGCCAAGTTATCCTGTGTCACTACCAGTGATGTGCTGCCAAACACAAGACAGTGATTGCAAAGCTGTGATGCGGGTCCCCTTGGGGTGAGGGTGAGACTCCCCCAAGCCCCTTAGCACCAGTGGGACGGGAGGAGGAGGAGAAACCGCCCTGTGCTATGGTAGCATGTGGTGCCTCTGTATGGGCTGGGGGGAAGGGAGGAAAAGAAGATAACCACTTGCAGGGTGCGATGAGGGCTGGGAGCACGTGGGGAACTCAAGGGAGACGGCAGAGCAGCAACGACAAATGAAGCATCTTCAAGGGCAGGTTTGAGCAGCCCAGTGGGACCTGGCTGCAGTCTGGCTATCAGAGCCAGACACCGCTGCTAGCACAGCCCAGCCCCGAGAAGCAAATGCAAACCGGCCCTTTGTCTGGCTCTGTTTTGTCAGTCCTGTCATGGTCTCCCGTCACTAGGGGTTACAGGGCAAAAAATTTTATTCCATGCAGATAATGACTATCTTTGCTAGAAATCAAACTTAGATAAAAGCTTTCCAAGAGATTCTGCTTAGATTTGGGTCTAAGCTTTGCAACAGGAGCAGGAGTGCCCTATCCAGGCTGATAAGCAATGTGGTAAAATTGATACCTGGAGTAACTTATGCACATTGGAAGAAAGCGATTTGTTTAGATATCTGCAGTATTCTCCATCTCTTCTGGCCAATCACTAAGGCAGATACACAGATAAATGAGAAGAAAACACTCACCGCTCTGGCTTCAGGGGAGAAGCAGATAAGGCTGATAAAGCAGTAAGTGAAATTCTCCTCCAGGTTCCCATGCAAATACGTACTTCGACAAAGGCTACAGTAGAAATATTGCTTTGGTTGTTTGAAATAACAGCACCCCCCCAGCACAAACGGGACAATAACCTCCCATTTCCACCAAAAGTTCCTTGTCCAGAGAACTTATGGTCAAAACAGGCCAGACAGAGCAGCTGGAAGGAAAGAGAGGCACCCAGAGTCCTCCTTGGAGGTATAGGGACAGGTGGGAGACCCAGCAGGGTGGATCTCCAGTCACAATCCAAGGCCACCCCTGGGGAAGCAGCCTCCCCCGAGCTGGTTCTGTGCAAGGGTGAGAGTGCTATTAGCTTACAAAATACAGAGGCAAGAGAGATGTGGGCACCAGAAGCCAGCTCACAGGCGAGCAGCACCAGTGCGGTCCCATCACTGCAGCTTGAAGGAGGCAACACTCATAGAAACTGTCCTGTGCTGCTGCCACCGGCCAGGAGGAAAAGTACAGAAGACAGGAACATCTGGATCTTACAGGATGTACTAACCCCTGTCAGCTGTGCACAGAAACCCAAAATCCTTCAGCCAGTGAGAACTGTCTTAACGATCTGGCCGTGCCACCAAAGGCTTTGAAACCATCTCCCTCCTGTTTGAACAGAGATTCATAAAGTCTCATGAGCCATATTACAAAAAAACGATAGAGGCTTTCTGCCAAATTGCTGAAGCTTCAGGGTTTCTCCCCCCCACCCCAGTTTCTTTTACATCCCAACAATTTCTTGCCTGTATTTATTTCTACTCGGTTTTCTACTTCTGGGACCCAAGCAAGCCATTGAACCTGAATTAAACATGCCACAAGAATTCAAACTTTGACGTGGCTAAATATATTGGTTTCCAATGAAACAAAACAAAAGGCTCGGATGAAGTATTCTTTCAGCAGCTTGTGCAGCCATGTAAATGGATGTTGCTAAGGGAGACTGCAGAGAGATGAGACTCCACCACCCCTCTGGAGCTCACAGAGGAAGCGTTCTGATCCAAACCCCCTTTCCAAGCAGCATTCACTACTCCAGCTTCAGCTGAAATGGCGGATAAGTCACACTTTAAAAAAAATAAATGTTTTTAAAAAGGACAGAAAAATTCAGGCTTCCCAGCTGGGCACCAGGAAAGCATTTCCTCTCGGGGCAGGTTTCATTTCTGAGCCGTAGGACATCTGCAGTCTCCTACCCATGAGGAAGAGACTGAGCAGACCTCAGGACTGACCCAGGCCAGGAGCAAGAACATGTAGTGTTTGTTTTTATTGGAAAATATGCATTTCTTTTGATGATAATCTTCACTGGCAACCCCCAGACCTACCAGGCTCCCTCACTCTAACTACTGCAAAGGTGTAAAACCAGGTAGAGGGTGCTGGCAAGGCTGGAAGGGCAGAGCCCCACATCCTGTGATGCTGGGGACGTGCCGAGGGGCCATGGGCTGTGCCTGGGGAAGTTCAGGTTGAACATGAGAAAAGCTCCTCCTGTAGGGTTGGTTGAGGCGGTCTGAGAGTCCAAGGCAACTATGTCCTTGGAGGTTTCCAGGCTAAGACGAGCCCTGGCAACAGCTCAGAGACCAAACTAGAGGCCTCCCGAGGTCCGTCTCACCCAACGCTTCCACAAACAAAAAGGGAAGCGGTGCAAAAGGAACTGAATACAAGATTGACCACAAAAATACAACCAGCAGGTACAGAAAAGGGGCAACTCTAAAATAAGTAGATTTATCCCTGTGTGTTAATTAACATTGAACCTGATAAAGCCCAACTACACATTTGTTTCAATTAAGAGAAGGGACCATTTGGCAGCTGCCCCATCATTTCCTCTATCCCAGGGACACCCAAGCCAGGCAAAAACATTCAGGAATGCAGCTCCAGCTCACCCGCTGGCGTAATGTGTTTGTTCTCCGATGTGTTGGATTCCTGCTTGCAGCCGGCTGTACTGACTGTACTTTGGTCTAGGAACATTTCAACTGCATCTGTGAACCCAGCACAACAGCCACGAGGGTAAACATTGCATTTTCAGAGGGCAACACACACGCCACTTTAAGTAAACCGATGGACACACCAACTTTATTTGTATTCAGACGTTTCAGCAGACTACCAGGGCAGACTGTGCCGGTTTTGCAGAAATCACAGGGATTGTGCTGGCTGGGGGAGCTTCACTGTGTGAGGAAGGCACTGGCAGAGCAGTTACGGGGAAGCTGGAGGCCGAAAGCATCACAGCAGCCCAGGCCACCAGGCTCAGGGGCTCCCACTCCCAGAAAAGAAAAACCAGTTGAGTTTTGTGGTGGTCGGGGTTTGGAGGGGGCAGGGGAGAAGTGAAGAGGCAGGGCTGGCAGGGGTCTCGGGCTGGGGTTAGCAGGGGCAGGCAGCCCAGGCTGTAAGAAGGGTTTGGTTCTCAGGAAGTAAGACACCTAACCAGAGCCTGCAAGTGTGTATTAGTCTATGCACTTAAGACACATTGGGAAATAATTCCTACCCCACCGCATCCTTGCTAGGGCTGTTGCCTATGGGCAGGGGGGTGGTACAGACCTTGGGGAGGGCAGCCCCAAAGGAGACCTGACCCAAATACCTGCACACCACTGCTGTGGGCGCGTTTGGTAGTGTACAAGAGCACGCAGGGTTTCAGGAAGGCTGCAAGGCAACGTGTGCCTCCAGCAGAGACCAAAAGCACCCCAAAAGCCCCCCACACTCCAGGCCTGTGGTTCAAGACTGGGATCAGGACAGTAATGTTAACGCACCAGCTGCTTCACTGGCTGCTTCACATCTCCCAGTTACCCCACACTGAATTGCCCATATGACATCTTCTCTCCCAAATCAGCTCCCCAGTGCTAAGGAAATCAGCTCTTGAGTGCCAGACTGTTCCCTCTTACACAGGGCCCCCATTAATGCCAGCCATGGGGTGTTGTGACACAGACCCCATTGTGCACGAACCAGCATAAAGTCCCTTCACAAGAGGCTGGGCACCCACCTTGCTGGTTCAGGCTGTTGCACGACCATAGGGCAGGCTGTCTTGGGTCACTTAATCTCAGCGCTGCATGAAAAAGCAGGATTTGGGGTTTCTGTAACTAGATGTTTTGTTTGTTTTAAAAGTACATCTTGTTTCAGAGTTTTTCAGGTAAGGATTGAAGGGAAGTTAATAGTGCAAGAAGTCCGCCAATGAATACACAAGTTGTGCACTGGTTTAGGAGGGAGCACGCTGCCAGGACTTAGGTTGCCACCTTCAGCTGAACTGCAGTCCCAGGCCACAAACGCACTCTTAGCACAGACTGCATTACCATAAACCACTTTCACAGGAGGCTAAACTACCCCAGCACGCATGCTGAGGACCAATGGGCCAGTTTCTGTGGCTCAGCTAACACTACCACTAAGCTACAGTGCTTTGCCCATGCGTTGGATCTCTTCACAACAATCAATGTTTAACCCCAGTAACCTAAAATGACCCAGCAGAGAGGTGCCTCATGTCTGGATACCCGCCAAAGAGTTTAGAGCAAGCCTGAACAAACTTCACCTCCAATGGCAAGGGGAAGCTGGCAGCATTTGCACTAATTCCAGCCAGGGATCTCCCCCCACCCAGGCACCCTCCCAAGATAAAGCCTCTGTCCTAACTTGGACCAATATCTCCAGTTTATCACATATTGCCTGGTTGTTAACATAATATAGTGCTTATCTCTTAATACACAAGCAGAGAGAGCGGGGCAAAATAACCCCTGTCCCTCTACTTGCCTCCTATCTGAAAAGAGCAAAGTAACTACAAGTTTCTGCGCACTAAAAATAATTAAAAAAAAAATCAGGATACTCTGGCCCACCACAAATTGCAACTACTCAAACAGGTCTGTAGGTCAAAGCATTACTGGAGGAGTGCTAGCTATGTGTATATTAGATTACTAGTTCCCATTACAAAATGGCCATCATAACCACCCTCATTTGTCTCAATAAGGTAGTAAAGTAATTGCTGTGATACTGAAAGATAAGGGGACTCTGATGCCCATTCAGTGCTGCACCACCACGATTCAGTTCTGGAGGTTACGGCGCTGAGCTTGCTCCTGGTGCTCTCACAGCAGCCAGACCAAGTCATGCAAATGCCCACCCCGGTCAGCAGCACCTGGGGAAGTGTTTAGACAGCTCACATACAGATTCCATGTGTGCACATATTTAACAAAAAGTCCTTTTTGTTCCTGCAGACACCTTTTCCAGTGGAGGTGTGAACTGGTTTCCACAGGAAGCTTTTCCAGCAGAAATATCCAGGGGAAGCTTGGCTGCACCTTTTGCAAACTAGGGAAGAGAGGAAACATTCCCACCCTGCATCACAGGGGACAGGCTGGCTTGGGGGTGGCCCAAACACTCCTGCAAGGTCAAATCCCCCAGGCAAGCACCAGGAGAATATCCACAGCCCAGCAAAGGACGGGACTCCTGTGCATACACAGGAGCAAAGCACCCAGAGGGTGGCACAGGAGGCAGCTACCGAGAGCTGATTACTGCAGAGGAAAGAATCAGATGAGTAAGACCTCAGTCCCACTGCTTATCATCACTATCACCCTACAGCAGGGCTCACCCAGAGCCTCCCCACCCTGGCAAAGCCAACGCCAGCAGCTCCACCACTTACCTTCATGCAGCCACGATTAACCGCTGCGCCCAGGGAAGGGCCTTCCTGCTGCTCCCCGGGAAGCACCTCCAAGTAGGGCTCCTGCCCCTCCACTCCTTCTTGTAGGGCCTCCCCACCCTCCAGGTGCCCCTCATAATGCTGACAGGGCTGCCGTTACCCCCCGCCCGCCGTGGCTCTGCTCTCACGCATCCCAGCTGCTGGGAGGTGGGGGAGGCACGGGTTACCCCGGCAGCAACAGGGATGGAGAGGGGAAGCGGGGAGGCAGTTCTTCCCTTGGAGATTCAGCTCGTCAGAGAAAGGGGGTACTCAGGGGGTGTGAAAGTCCACGGGACGCCCTGCCGTGTGCTCTCAAATCCTGCCTCGGTAACTTCAAGCACCCTTATTCTTGCCCAGCCTAGCCGTGGGTGTTCCCATACTTGTTCCCCACTCTCCTCTCATCCCTTGCCATGGAAAATCACGCTGAGATGCCCCACGCAACGGAGAGCCGAACGTCTTTCCCTAGGACAGCCCGCAAAGAGGCTCCTTCGCTCGCCATCTTGTGGTGGCAGCAGGCAGCCTGGCACGTCCCACATCCCCGCGACCCACGTCCCCACGTCCCCACGTCCCCACCCCAGGGCCCAGAGCGCGCTGGGGCTGGGGCAGGGGCTGGGGCTCCACTGTGCCATGGGGTGCTTGGGGACCCGCAGCCTCCATCCGCACCGGACAGTGGGCAGGGCCCCCTTACGCGTCCTGAAGCAAGTGTGACCCAACCCCAGCAGTGTCAGTGGGTTTACACCTGTGTAACTAGGGCACGGATTTGGCCCCACGGCTGCAGGTCCTCTCTGCGGAGTCGCTCACACTCAGGGCTCAGTCATACCCCAGAAATTTCCCCCGACTTCAATAGGAGACACACCAGGAGGTTAACCCAACGGGGGCAATGATGTGTCAGCCACGCAGAGCTTTCATGCTCCCAGTCTTGTAATGGATTTTAAGTTTGATTCTTCGCAGCCCCAGCACACCAGGTGTGGGGTGCCCACCCTCGGGTGAGCCCAAAGTGCTGTAGTTGTCACGGCACCCTCGCAAGTGCCCATCGTGGGAAGGGACGTGCCACGTGAACCCCTCTGTGATGGGGGACTGCCAGGGCAGTGGGTGGGCAGCTGTGCTCTGGCACAGCTTTGCAACCACCTAGCAGTGTGGCTGCAAAACTTGAAAGGAAAAGGTCCTCCCTCAAACCATTTTAGCAATTTTTTTCTGGGCAGCCGATGCAGGACCCGGTACCGTCCCTTCAGCCGGTGCAGCTCCGGCGCTGGCAGCGGAGCCCAGCGAGATCAGCCGTGGTGCCACCCTGCACCGGGCTGCGGGGCCGGGCCTGCACCACCGCTGTGCACACACTCCAATTGCAGGCTTGGCCAAATGGTTTTCGTTAAACCTACAAAGGGAAATTTGCCCCAGAAAGAGCAGACGCCTGAAGCTCTTCTAGGCCTGGATACCAAAGTGACGGCTTCTGCAATGTGCCCCCTCGGGCAGGGTCCTCCAGAACCTGCTGTGCAGCCCCAGCCCCTCCTCCTGCATCCCTCACCCGTCTCGCCCCTCCAGCACTCCCAGTCCCCCACCAGACTTACCCTTTTTCTGGTTTTCCCCCTAATTTGGGATGAACAGCACAAAAGGAGCAATTTTGCTCCCCACCCCCTTCCCATCTTCCCTCCTCCCCTGTCTGGCAGGTCTGTGTTATTATTAAGACACTTGAGATTATGGTTGTCTGAAAGTCGAAGAATGACAGCAAAGAACCAGATGCTGTACACTGATAAATTACAAGGGCATTATGCAGAGGCAGCTGTACCATTTAAAAGCCTAGTTTTAATACCATGCCATGATTTTCCATGTGGCATCGTATGGTTCCAGCATCTGGGCGTCACCGCCAATGTCTCCCGTATATTTTGCTGAGCACTGTCATTATGATAATGAAGAAATTGCAGCAGACGTTAATTGCAGTTCCTGCTGGCTATTGCAAGAACTCAAAGGCATCAGAGCGGGCTGGCAGGGCCTCTCTCATCTCACAGGGGGTTTCTTCACTGTGTTGGCAGCAGACAAGAGGGGCCTGGATGGCTGCGGGTGCTGTGAGCAGTACCCAAGCCTTGCTCTCCAAGTGGCCAGCCCCGGTCGGGACTTGCCATTGCTGGTCAGCACACCGAGGTGAAGCCTTCAGGTCCCTGTTCAGTTCCCACTGCTGAGATTTGTAAATTCGCTTCCCTGCTCGGCTTTCTCATTAGTCTTAGCAGAGAGCGGCCAGGGACTGTGTGAGGGAAGGAGGTCCCCATGTCCCCTCCTCCGTGTCCTGCTCCTGGGCAGCACACGGTGGGGAGGCCCCATGGAGGCGCGGGGCTGAGGCTCACAGCTCTTGGTTCATCTCTGGATATGGCCCCGCAGCAGCTAATCAATTCAGAGCTTGGAGGGAAGGCAAAAAGGACTTTTAAAAGTTTATTCTCCGTGTCTCTGTCATGCATTTAGGGATATCAAGGCCCTGAGCTAGAGCTGCTGCGGCAGCAGCTGCCCCAGGGCTGGCAGCACTGCAGGAGGGGACTCCCGGCTGCAGCGGTGGCTCACGGTGGCAGCAGCAGCGGCTCACAGTGGCAGCAGCAGCTTGGTTGCTCATGGTGGGGAGGTGGGTCTCTTGCTCAAAAATGTGGCTGTAAGGTGCACAGGTATCTGGTGTTCTACGGGCAGGACAAAACATCTTCATTTTGCTATTTAGTTTTGAGTTTGGAAATATTCAAATTATGGTCCTCTTCGGGCCTCAATATCAAGGATCACCTCTACGTTTGTCTCTCCCCCCGCCCTCCCCCCCAGCCGCAGTCCAGTAAACTCCAGTTTCATGAAAAGCTACTAATTTCCAGACATTGCTATAGGATGTATGGAAACAATATGTCCCCAGATACTCATGACATTACAGGGGCTTCAACAGAGACCAGGAACACTTGCTACTTTGATGAGCAAATTGCCTTTGCACCTCCGTAAAGCCCTTTGCAGCACCGGCCTCACCTACCGGTGCTCGCCAAGGGCCAAGAGACCTGCCTTGTCTTGGGCTGTGGTTTTAGGGCATCACAGTGATTGCTCAAACCAAGTGAGATTTCGGTGCCACAACCACACCGCAGGTGACACTGGCGGCACGTTGGAGGGCAGCTACTGGGAGGCCCAGGGAGCACAGGGTCAGGAAGATCTGAGCCTCTGGTTTGTCATCCCATCGCTTGGCTCTGCACATGGTGGCAAGCAGAGCTATTCTACAGGTGATCCAGCCCTGGGTGTGGGGACATGGGACACAGTGACAACCCCTCACACCCTGGGCTGATTCACAGTGATATCTGACAAACCAGGTGATGGTTTCAGTGTCGTGATGGGGGGAAGTCACAGGGAGGGTGGCACGCAAAGCCTCAGGAATCCACTGCAGGTATGTCCTCGCTCTGCAGCGTGGGGTGAGGATGGGCAGAACTGCTGCCCTGTGAGTCATTCTGCGATAACCACTGTCAGACACGGAACCTTCCTGCTTTCTTGCTCCGCCGAGCGGCGGAACAGGGGCTTGTGTCGGTGGCATGACTCACAGCATGGAGCAGGGGCTCGAGGTTTATTGCACCGGTATCACAGGCTCTGCTAACCACCTCCTGTTTGCTTTGGTGCACATCATGGGCAAGTAAAGCATCGCACCCACCAAAAAGAGCTGCAGCAAGGCAGGGGAAGGAGGCAGCCCCTGCACTCAGCCAGCAGATCGGCTCAGGACAGCCTCAAAGCTGTCCACCAGAACTCCACCAAAGCTTTTACAAGTTTACAAAGCCCATAAAAGCAGGTACCTCCACTTTCCCCTTCTTGACCTCTGCCAGACACATTCGTTTCTTTCCAAACAGCTCTATATAGTTGCAGGTGGGATTGATGCTCTGCCAGGTTCTGACCAGCAGCAGCAAAGCCTGGGAAATCTTCATGTGTGTCCCTTTCAGCTCTTGTTTGAGAAGCAGGAGCTGTGGCAGTGGTGTGCGCCTGGTGCTGGGCCTCCTGCCAGGGCCCCAGCGTGACCCAGGGCTCCTCTGGTACCCCTGGATTGTCCTTGTCAGCTGGGAGATCTGGCCTCTCTGTCTTACACAGCTGAAGAGCTGACTTGAGAAATGAGCTCATTCTTTTCCTCATCGCTCACCGTGGCCCACGGCTTCATAAACCATCCCTTGGGGAAGCCCTGGAGCAGGAGGAGCTCCCCACAGCACCCTCCACCTCGCTTATGCCCAGGAAGACTTTTGCTTGAAAGCAACAGCCAGACACACCGATGCAGCATTAAACCTCTCCCTCGCCCAGGGCGGTGCCGGCAGTTGTCACACTGACCTCTTTTTTTCTGACAGCCAGCAGAAAATATGATGAATAAACATATATGGCTGCAGCTTCAATGGAAAACTGCTTTGGGTGTCCGTGCCTAGTCAGTGAGCTGTCCTGCAAGATGCAGTGTGCCAGACTTTAACATAAACAACGATGATGTGGAGTGACTTGAGCAGGTTGTAAAAAGGGGTGATTTTTCCCCTGCAAGGGGATATTTTAGCTGCCTGCCAGCCAGAGCACACGGCTGCAGGTGCGTGGACAGATGGGGGTGGCAGGGAGGTGAGTCAGGGGCTGGTACCGGCACAGCCGCTGCCTGCGGCCCAGGAATCACCACCTCTGCCCAGGGTGGGACGCTAGGCTCCTCACGTGCCCTGGGGTGCAGTTTTCAGCAGGGAGATGTTCCAGTCAGAGGTAGCCTGGATTCAGGGAGCACAAAATTAGAAGGGATCCAAGAGGTGCAGTGAGGTTGTCAGGGAAAGGGCACAGGGCTGTCACGTGCTAATGCTACTGGCACTGGCATAAAATGAGAGGAGGGAAATGTCATGGAGCTTAAGTGAGCAAGGCACTTCGTTCACCAGACTCAAAAGCATTTAATATTATACTGAGACAAAAAATAAAAGCATTTGTTAAGATCCAACAGCATTCATGCCAGCTATTGTCAAACCTCCAGCTACCAGGAAAGAAGAAAAGAAACAAGATGACCACCAGGCATTAAACCCATAGAGAGTGGGAGCAGGACAGGCGGGACCCTCCGGTGGGGAATGACGCTGACCCAGCACTGCTGGAAAATTAGCTCACTGCTCAGGTATGGCTCAGCCACAAACCTTTCCCCGGCTGCCATGGGCAGGGAGCCACAATTAGCAGCAATGCTCCGGCAGCTGTGCTGGGTGCGTCTCCTTGGGGTGGGACGGGGGACTCAGTAATGCTATGTCTGACCGCCCGGCCCTGCCTCTGCCCCGGCACACGGGGCTTTTGGAGGTGCCACGGAGTGGTCTTTGGTGACAGCACAGCTCCTGCCTCTGGGCTGGAGACAGCCCTATCCCAGGGAGGGTCCCCGTGGAACTTTCTCTGAAATTTGCTTTTTTCCTCTTTGCTCCTCTGACTCTCACCAGAAACCCACCATTCAGAGGCACTGGCAGCATTACAAATGGGCAATACTACGGATGTTCATCTTTAAAATCTCCCCCACCAACATTAAAATAAATAAGGCAACTCCTCACTCAGGTTTCCCTTTCCCAGAGAGGAACCCTTGCTGGGAGAGGGGCAGTATCGCGCCCTTCGAGCACCCAGCACAGCGACTGTGGGGGTCACCGATGGTCCCAGCGCTGCCTGTGTGCTCTGCGTGGTTGGGGAGTGCTCAGTAGCCCCACGGCATGGCCTCCCGCCTTTGCCGTGGGCACACAGAGGTGTGGCGGGCAGCCCTGTGTGGGCTGGCACTGCTGGGTGTGGGAAGCTCGAGCCGGGCCAGCAGCCCTGCTCAGTGCCCGGCAGTGCCAGGAGCTGGCCCCATTGCCCATCACACGGGGCAGGCACTTCCCGCAGCCCCCGATGGAGAACCCGCCATGGAAGTGTCGGCATGGGTCCCTTCTTCGTTCCTGGCAGATGTCTTCAGCAGAAAAAAAAGGCCTGGGGGACACAGGGGAGATTTTCCGGGGGGGGAGGAAAAAACGAGAAAGAAGAAAGAGGGAGGCTGCCCATCTCAGCTCATTGCTGCCTGGCACCTGTGTCCCAGGGCAGCCGTCCAAGTGTGCCAGGAGCAGGCGCTGTGCCATTGCAGCAGATGGACACGAAGGCAGGCAGCCCCAGGACCGCAACCTTGCCGCAGCTCGGGGGGGGGGGGGGGCTGTTTAGGGGAAATTTCCCAGCTGAGAATGTCAAAACAGCTGCCAGTCTGGAGTTTATACACCTATAATTAAGGGGGTATGTGATTTCTAATCCAGCTCAAATGGAGCTGGATTAATTGGCAAACCTAAAAATAGCATCCGTGACCATGTAAGGCAACCTTTTGTCTGCGGCTTAAATTAGGAAAGTGGGTTCTGGCTGTTTGGAGTGAGCTGGGAGAGACAGAGGCATCCTTCTGCCTCCAGCCAGGCTGCGAGGACCTGACGCTGCTGGGGGACAGGAGGAGCCCGCAGTTCACCCTGCTATCCAACAGTACCAGCCTGGGGCCAGCAGAAGGAGCCAGGGCAGGAAGGCAGCACCCCCACTCCCGGGAGAAGTGACCCAGGGGAGTGGGAGACCCCTTGGCAGCTTCAGCTGGAGCTGGCTCTGCTTCCCCTCCTTGTGCACCAAAGACCCAACTGCTCCCCATTTTACCCTATCACGTCACTTATAAGAGTTCACAGCAAGTTTTCACGCTCTGTTTCTGATGCCCAGCAGATTTACATGGTGGAAAGGGACTTTCTGAATTACTGGAACCCCCCCAGGAGACACCTCCGTTTTCTCACACCGCTCCCAGCCAGCTTTGCACCAATGCAGCCAACGGCAGAAGAACCCCCACTCCCTCTCTCGAACGCTCATCTATCAGAAGCCAGACTGCAAGGTTAAATTGCTTTTAATTTTTGTTTAATTATCTGCAGTGGCACAAATAACTAACAGCATCGATTTGAACTTGGCACACAAAGGCAGGTTCCAAATGGCAAAGCATATTATGAGATCGAATTATTAAATGTAGCTAATGAGCAAAATAATGATGTGGCGCCAAACTATAAAAGGTTAGACTTTAAAGTTGTCACAGTTCATGAGCAAGAAAGATTTAATCATATTCTTAATCAAATATTTATATGATAATGTGTTTTAATCAAAGTAATAGCAATTAATTTGGAAAGGAATATATAGTAAACTTCCTGTTCTTTCTTTACAGAGGTTTTTTTTGCTTACTCACTAGTAAATCCATCCCAGTTGTAAGGTATTCCAGCTATTGCCCAGAGAGGTGGTGGAAGCCCCATCCCTGGAAGATTTTAAGCCCAGGCTGGATGGGGCTCTGAGCAACCTGATCTAGTGGGAGGTGTCCCTGCCCAGGGCAGGGGGGTTGGAACTAGATGATCTTTAAGGTCCCTTTCAGCCCTGAGAATTCTATGATTCTACCCGTGCCCAGGGATGCACTGGTGGGGCAACAAACAGCAAGAGCAATTCAAGACCTGCAGGTCCCCTTCACCCCTCCCAGGCGCTGGTGGGTCCTGCTCATCCTGCTGTGGGGCTGAGCAGCCCCAGCCATGCAAACATGGGGCAGTGGGACCCGTGCTGGCACCCGCTGGGGAGCCAGGGCCTCTCGCTATGTCTTTGAAACGCTTACTATTCACAAATGATTTAGCAGCTACCTCTTTCCCTCCAAATTCTGCCAAATCTCATAATTCTCCTTGGCAGCTGATGGTATCGCAATGATTTCCAGCTGTGCAAGAAGCAGCTTAAAATGGCTGCTGTGCTGGAGCACCCATCCTCTCCTTCCCCTCCTCCAGGCAGCGAGGCAAGGGGACACATGGCCAGCGCTCGCCCTCTCCCATCCCTTCTCCAGGGCCCTGCAGCCCCTCTGGCCCTGGTTGGCAGAGCTCAGGTCTGCAGCTGGATGCTGAGCATCGAGATGCAGTGAGTTTTGCTCTAGGCTTTTAATCTGGTACGTTAAGAATATAAAAATGGGCAGTTTAAAGAAGGAACAGCCCCCACCAACACCAGGGTTTGATTCTGAGTGCCTGCAAAGCGCAGAGGTGGCTGTCCTGTCCTCCCCTGCTGAGATACCATGTGTGAATGCTGTGAAGGGCGGGCCATGGAGGCTGGGCTGGACGTGTGTAAACCTGCCCGCTTGAAGAAAAAAAAAAAAAAAAAAATCTAAAACTTTGCCCAAAAACTCAAAATGAATCTTGTTTGAAATTTAAAAATCCTGGAGGACCATTTCTAGCAGGTACTGCAACAGCCAGAACACCACAAGAAAACATCACCTCTTTAAGAACGCATCAAAGTCCTTCCAACGCAATTAGCTGAGGGAAGCATCCACACAATTTCAGTATTTCTTTTAATGGAGCCTCCAAACCACTAGCATTTACTAAACGTGGGGAGAGATCTTCAAAACACCATGCCAAATGAAACAGAGCCTACTGAAAGGAAGCATCACTCACCCAAAATCTCCAATAAGGATCTTCCGTTACTCTGTGCATAGCTCCAATGAAGCTTTTGAAAAGGAGGAATAAGACAAGGGTTGTCAGGACTGTGTTAGCCTCCCAGCAGCTCGTATGGACCATCCACAAACCGCCCGCATGAGCCTCGCCTGCCCCATGGTGCCCATGGCAGGGGCACGCGGAGCTGCCAGTGCCGGAGGCACTGCTGGGAGCGGGCACCAGGGGCTCGCACGGCCCCTGCGGCACCATTCGGTAACCAGCCTTTGCAGGAGTGTGTCAGTTTTGGAGCCATGCAGCTGCTGGGAATTTGATCAAAACCACTATGACAGTGTTGAAACACTGGCCCTGCCACTGGGCCCTTGGCACGCATCTCCGTATATGCACAGGACAATATTTTCTCTCCTCCTCCATTTAGCCTCTTGTGCTGGGTGGATGCATATGCACTTTTCACTGTCTGACTTTTTAACACTTCATCAGAAAGCTGAGATTTATTTTTTTTTTTTAAGTGCTAAGTTTGCCCTTTCTCTTGGAGTTGAGATGAAAAGCTTTCAGTGAACCACCTTTGATTGGAGTCACTTCTGTTGCCTTCAGTTTGGCCAGATGTTTCCTAATTACTTATCTGTCAAAACTTTTTTTTTTAATGCGCGCACATTTCCTTTAAGTGAGAAATAGTGTAAGGTTCTCGTTTAGTGTCTTTGCCTGAGTGAAATAAGCCAGGCTAACCTTCATCATCAAGGCTGGATTTTATGCTTGAACACGCAACGCAACATCAAAAGCTTGATCTTTTTTATTATTCAGCACAGCCTTTTTAGACCAACTTCAGCAGGAGCCAAATAGCACATCATAACTTTGGATTTAAAACTTTTATTTTTAAAGCTAGATCTGAGTCATGCAGCTTTCTCCTGAGATTGAGATGGTTTCATGTAATAACTCCAGGCCAGAATCTGCCACCATTACTCACAGCAGTGAGGGCTTACTTACATGAATAGACTTACTGAACGAGCGCTACTTGGGGTGAGTAATGGTTACAGAATCAGGTCTGATCCTTCTCCCATCAAAAAAATATTCCCGCTGATTTGAGTCAGTTGCTGGGTCCTGCAAGGATGTACTGTCCATGACTCATGCAGCAATTACTTTGGAGGTAGAAAGACAAAGGAGGAACCCTTGAAGGCTTTAACTCCCCAAACTGACCACTGCTGGTGGTGCAAGCTTGCCCAGGGGAGCAGTGATCTGATCTAACAAGGCAGATGTCATTACATGTCAGTCATTTGAGACATTTGGCATTGATTTGCTATTTGGCTGCTGTCAGAAGTCTTACTTAAGTAAGCATCCCAAGGACCCCAATGTTACTGCAAAAAGGAAGGGGAAAACCAGCAGAACTAAGCCCTGAATGACTCTCTGGGTGCTTTAAAGGTTTTGTTTTCTTCCCTCTCCATAGAGAAAACAAAAATCCAGTGCCTGTCAAAGCGTCCATGGATAATATACCAATACACCAGAAGGCGACTAAATTAACCAGAAAAAAAAAAATCCATGTAACAAATTCTCCATAGCTTTAGCTGTCTTCAAAGCCAAGTAGCATTCTTTAATGAAAGCAGGATCAGGCCAGTAAAGCTTTAAGAGTTTAAAGTTATTTGATAGCTAGTTATTTTTCTTCAAAAGAGACTAAAGTAAACCTCTGCCTGTAGCCTTCATCACTCCATCAGAAATGCTTTGTCAGTGTATTTGTGACAAATTGGCTATAGTGATAGAAAATCTCAGTTGAAATGAATAGTCAAAAAATATTTTTGTAGGCTGCTGGCTTCAGGGAATGCCTGTCTCTTTCTCAAGCTGTGTGTTTTCCTCATTAGCTCTCTTCCCCAGTTCCTTTCAGAAATTTTCAGAAGTTATTAGAAATTGTTTTATTTTCAGCTTGCCTGGGGAATGGCATTAGCAGTGGAACAAACCAATGACGTTAGAGTCTTGCTGGCAACAAGAAGTGGCCCATCAGCAAACTTCTCAGAGAAAACATCCTGAAATTACCATATCAGTCCTGACTAGCCAGTGCTAACATCCAGTAAAGATGCTTGCATGGTGTTATCTCACAAAGCTTTAACACTGAAGGATCTTGTCCTCAGAGCTCCAGGGAGACACAGGAGCACAGCTCTGCGGCTCCATCCTCTAACGGATCCTGTTCAGATCCCGCAAACAGAAGGAGCGGAGCTGGGGCAGACCACAGGTAGCTGTAACTCAGCAGTAAAAAAAAATACATGGCTCTTGCTCACTGCAAAGGCTCCAGCAACGCACAGGACTCCTGTTAGTCTCTTACTCTAGTTACTGTCTGTAACTTGCAGGTCTTTCTTGTCTTGGGCAAAAGCCACTTCCAGAAGCACAATTCCTGTTTGTGAATCTCAATAAGGCTGACAAAAGCAGGAGGCCACTGCTGCCTGTCACCTCCCACACCTCCAAGTCATCCTCCTTACCTTCATCCCATAGTCATGCTGGTCCTGTCCCAACGCTTACACAGCTTAGCCTGCATGAAACACCAAAATATTGGCCTGCAAGTCCTGGAGTCTCTTCTTGACGGGTTGCTTTGTGCTGACAACAGGAATAAACACGAATAAGGCTTCTCCCAAGCTGCGACTGCACAACCCAGCTCAGGAAGCTCCTACAACCGGTTGCCCCATGAGAAGCCACAGGAACCAGATAGAGATGATCATGATAATGATCCTCCTCCTGATCCTCCTCCCATTTTTCAGTTGGAAAGTGTGAAGAATTATTATCTCATTTTGATATAGTGTCTTGTTTCCATATTAATATTGATCTCAAGATGTAAATCCATATATATACACATACACACACTGTATTGAAAAAACACTCATACTATCATATAACATTTCAAATACAGCTAAAAGTAGTAGTTTGTTTTTCCTGATGGTATTGGTTTGAAATTTCCCATTCACAAACCACTTTAAAGTCCCAAACAAAACAAAAATCAGAGTTTTTATTTCCCAGAGAACAGGTGCAGTGCAACGATCTCCAGGAAAATGAATTTTTAGGTTATTGTTGCTTATGGTGACTTCTGTTCATGGCTGGTTTCAAAGAAGACATTAAGTGTAGGAACAAGACACCTTTGCAGAGAGAGATAATTACCATTATTTTCAATAATAATGTTCTCATTTCCAATCCAAGTATTTCAAGACTGGGAAATACAAATATTACTGTTATTGCCACATCAATAAATTATGTTGTTGGTTTATTCAGGGAACAACAATTAATGGTGCTCAGTTTTGTTCCAAAGTTTGTTGGACAACCTGAAATGACACACAATATAAATTTGTTACTAAGAATCACAACAAAGCAGGGGTTGGGAGGAAGGTATTTATTGACAATACACTCTAAACACAGAATCTGTAAGCAAAATTGAACTGGAAATTCAGCCTCCTAGTAGAAAGATGCAAGATGGTATTGCATTACTTTACATAGTGGAAATCAGTGCTCCTCAAACCTCTTATTTAGCTCTTTTTGGTATCTAAAGCCTCCAACTGTCATTTGCCCAAGCATCAGTAGGAACAAGCTGAAAGCAAGTGCAATTTATCTGATGACAGAAGGAAGTTCTAGTTAATTTTTAATTCTTTTCTGACATAAATCTGTCTTCATAGTGTCTCATCCCTATATAGAGCCAAAAAAGCATGGTATCTCAGACTTAGCCTTGTTTTACAAAGGGTAGAAAGGAGGGGGAGCTCAGCGGTTTTTCCATCTCCTTTTGCCCACTTCCCTCTTCCCCATCACAGTTCAGACACAGCATCCCCACTCCTAACCATAAAGGTTAAAGATAAATCCAGCAATAACCATTAGCATCAGTAACTCCAGAAAACTGAAGAGTAGTTAGTGGTCTCTAACCCAAAGAGAACTGGAAGGGAATTTTTTGTTGGCTAATTGAAAGCATCAAGAATCAAAGAGACAGAGTTCCTTTAAGTGTTACCCAACACCTGATGTAAAAAAGAATAAGTCTCAGAACAACAGCTGCTGCGCGGTCATTAACTGACTACTTTGTGTTTGATCTGAATTCAAGACACTTTCTCTACAGTTTGTATAACATGGATTGACATCCTTCTGCATTTTCTTTCCAACAAGCAGCCCCCAACGCCCTCTGAGGTCTATTTTGACGTAGAAACACAGGCAATTATTTTACCTGAGAAATGACATGACTGTTATTGACTTCTAGAGCTTGACAATACAGCACAGACCCTGTTCCAGCAGACACAGGTCATGGTGTACTAGTGACCTATTGGTTTGAAACTATTCAGGGTTGGCAACACTTTTTACATGTGCTAACTGAGTTGTTATACTTAATGTGCTTCATGTGACTAGGACATAATGCATGAGTATCTTCCATCACTTCCAAAATATATGAGAAAGAGGCCTGTGAAGCTTCTTGATTGAGGCTTCTAGCAGGCCAGTCGCAAAGCAGATGTGCAGCCTATCCAGCAGGACATTTCTAACGTAGGACTCTCCTCTTTTGGCTGTGGCTCTACAGAGCCCAAAGGGTTCCTCTGCAGGTCTCCCAGGACACTGTTAGGGAAAAACCCACCAAGAGTTTAATGGGATTTGTGCTATAGCGAAATTTCAGCTCTGTCATACATCAAGCAAGAAAGGATGGGAAGAAAGAGAATGAAAGAGGCAATTGACTTCCTCCCCACTAGACTCCAACTAATTGAGGTCAAGGACTCATTGAGTTAGCAGCATGATTATAATCTGAAGAAAAAGGGCCTGCTCCCAAATGCTTACCACAGTCAATGTTGCAGTAACAACTTGGAAAGGTTTTCAAAGTATTTACCAGTTGCTGTGTCTGTCACCTCGCATGGAAATTCCCACTCTGTCATGTGCACAAATCCACTTGTATTTCTCCACTTGTTTTACCTACTTTTCATTACATAGCATGTATAACACCGCGGGCTTCTTGCTTTGCAACGCAAACAGCAGTAGCAATACGGATGGTGTTTGGGGCAGTTTCAACTATTCTCATATGGTCCAAAATCCAGCAGTCCTGCTAAAGACAAGCAAAAAGCTATCTAACCCCTCAAGGAAACTTAACAATATTTTCTGTAGTGATTATTGTAGCCAAAGATCCCCCTTTTTCCTAACCACCCTCATCCCGACTTTTGCCTTTGTGTAGTCATGTAACAACGATTATGGTTTGGGAGGGATCTGCAGTCAGAAAAGGCACAGAGCAGAGAGTACACATCACTCCCATCCTTCTGAGCAGCTGGGAATAGCAAACATAGCTACACACGCCTGTCCAGTGAAAACTGTATTTACTCATCCAAAACAAATCCACATACGTCACCATTGCCAAGGGCTCTAGGTCCTATTTTGGACCACAGTGGACCACACTGATTGATATCCATTCTAGATGCCTTGCCAGAAGACTGGGCTTGCTGTATGCGACTGGCTCTGGCCTTGCAAAGACACAAGCTGACTTAATTTCAAAGACCAAGCAGGAAACTTTGCACATGTCCAGGAGGGAAGCCTGAGCCTCCAGGAGGGAAGCCTGAGCCTCCAGGAGGGAAGCCTGAGCCTCCAGGAGGGAAGCCTGAGCCTCCAGGAGGGAAGCCTGAGCCTCCAGGAGGGAAGCCTGAGCCTCCAGGAGGGAAGCCTGAGCCTCCAGGAGGGAAGCCTGAGCCTCCAGGAGGGAAGCCTGAGCCTCCAGGAGGGAAGCCTGAGCCTCCAGGAGGGAAGCCTGAGCCTCCAGGAGGGAAGCCTGAGCCTCCAGGAGGGAAGCCTGAGCCTCCAGGAGGGAAGCCTGAGCCTCCAGGAGGGAAGCCTGAGCCTCCAGGAGGGAAGCCTGAGCCTCCAGGAGGGAAGCCTGAGCCTCCAGGAGGGAAGCCTGAGCCTCCAGGAGGGAAGCCTGAGCCTCCAGGAGGGAAGCCTGAGCCTCCAGGAGGGAAGCCTGAGCCTCCAGGAGGGAAGCCTGAGCCTCCAGGAGGGAAGCCTGAGCCTCCAGGAGGGAAGCCTGAGCCTCCAGGAGGGAAGCCTGAGCCTCCAGGAGGGAAGCCTGAGCCTCCAGGAGGGAAGCCTGAGCCTCCAGGAGGGAAGCCTGAGCCTCCAGGAGGGAAGCCTGAGCCTCCAGGAGGGAAGCCTGAGCCTCCAGGAGGGAAGCCTGAGCCTCCAGGAGGGAAGCCTGAGCCTCCAGGAGGGAAGCCTGAGCCTCCAGGAGGGAAGCCTGAGCCTCCTAGCTGGTGCTGCCCCATGAGAAGGCCCAGAGTTGCAGCTTCATCTCCCATCAGTCACCTGCTCCCACCGTCAGCACCAACACAGCTAACAAATCAGCAATACCACACACAAAAAAACCCCAAACACACCACCACACCAGGAAAACAGATGTCCTAGGTCTTCCTGCAAAAGCATCTCTTCCAAAACATGATATCCTGTGCGGTCACACTATCTTGTGCAAGCTATACCAGCTTTGAAGCTGGGGACACAAAGAAGAATATCCTATCCTATTTCTCATAGCTGAGCTCTGTCTGTTCCCTGTGACAGTGGATGGACCCATTTGGAGCAGCCATCTCTTCTCTAGCAGCCAGATTTCGTGTGATGAACACCCAGGAACTTTTGCTAGTGAATCCCTGGATCAACACATCATCCCCTCTGAGGCTGGAGTCCCTGATCCCAAGACTCCTGCCTTTGGGCCAGACATAGTGTGTTTTACCCAATCTTAACGTCCCACTGTTGCAGCAGGGCATGCGGTAAGGCCTGCAGATTGATTCTTAACCTTCTCGGTTCTTCCCAGGCCTGTCTTGACACCTTTTTTCCTCCCCCTCCTATTTTTCATGAACTCTGGGCCAGCAAGGAGGAGGAAAGAGTTCAGTGCATCTGTTCACCACTAACATTGACAAACAGCACAGAAGAGCTTTGCTAACCTGAAATGTATTGGCATATCTAACCAAAAACCACTTGATTTCCTCTGGAAAGCAAAAGCTGTGAAAGGCCATTACTATCAGGTTGCCCTTGCATGTGAATTAATTGAATCAGGAAATGGGAAATGTGAGGCAGGAGAGCTTAGCTGTCATTTTACAAAAACAATTAAATGCATGAAATGTATCTTAATGATATAATTAAGGCAAAATTCCAATCCACCATTAGTAGTGGCATTAATTATTGCAAGCACATTACATTCAGTATTGCTGGAATGATGAAATCCTTTGTTATGCAGCTTTATTAACAAGAAAAAAACCACCACAGATGATCTGCTCTCTGAGAGAAGCACTAATGTGAAACTACTTTTGAACAAGCCTTGATTACTTTTGTCTGTTCAGGCTGATAGTAAGAGAGGTCAAAGCAACACAGGGAAGCTACCGTAAAATGCTAAACAACTGCTAGGACCCATCATGGACTGTTACTGAAGGTGTACAGTGAGAAAGCTGTATGTAGTAAGGTTGACTAGTACCATCACAGTAAGCTGTTGCCCTACACCTACAAGCGGTAGATCCGTCCCACATGTAGCCTGGGACACTAGACAGCTGTCAGCACAACACGCAGCCCGATTTGCAAGCCCTCCCTGCCTGCAGCCACCAGATAGCTGGGACACTCACCCAGAGCTGCTTCAGGCTGTTGGTCTCACTTTCCTCTGCACTCCTAGATTTCAGCATTTCCAAGGCTCAGATCTCAGCAATCAGTCAATGGCTGGGAATTTGCTCCATGTAATCCTCAGCTTTCAAACGGACCAATACTGCATTTGTGTAGTCACTCCTGGTGCAAGAAGAATCCTGTAATCTCTTGGCCATTTACAAGTCTCATATGGGTAGCATTTGGACCTCAAGCAGTCACTAAAATATAACCATGTCATCCCATGCCCCATCCCATCTAAGCATGCTTTCGGCAGTCTCTTAATTCCTGGATTTCACAGCACCTTTCACAAAGCGCCCCAAACATCTCGTAATCTTTTACACTACACAAAAAGTTAAAATCAGCTCATGTAAACAGCTGACTTCCCCACCTTCAAACCCTGCTTTCCAAACTGCACTGGCCAGGTGCCATTCTGGTGGGGGCTTTTTTGCCACAAGCCTCTCTGGGAGGGACAGCCCATCTGCTCAGCTCCCTGGGAGCTGCTGCCCCACCTCCTGCAGGGACATGTCAAACCTAATTTGATCCTTTTGACTCTGCTGCCTCCCCAGTCAAGCTTTTCCCTCTTCCCCACAGCATCTACAGACTGCCAAATGAAGCATAGGTGTTGCTTTTTGACCATTTCCTAGAGGAATTCATGCACTGCTGGGCTTAGGCACCCAAAACAGCAAAGGGAGGCGAGGGATGCTCCTGGGTGGGACACCGACCCTGCAGCTCTCCTTTAACACACTGATTTATACACCAGCTATGTGCACGACTTGCTTTTACCCTCCTAAAGCAACTGAAATCTGTTGTCACCTTCGAAACCTGGTTTGCAGCAGGGCAAGATCTCACCTGCCTTATACAAGAGTCAGTAAAACATAGCTTTTCAGTTTTGCAACCCATTTCATACTTTTATACTCTGCTCCCGCTCACTCAGACTGTCAGTTCTCTGTGTCAGGTTTCTGGGGTTTTGAGGCAGTTAGTTTGGCATGGCAGAGACACTGGCTTTGCAGCAGAGTACCTACACTGTGAAGGAGCCATCGATCAGTTGCTAAAAGGCCCTTGGATGTTGCTCAAAACTGTTTTACATATTGGGACAAGTGGAATTACTGATCTCAGAGACATCAAATATACATTTCCAAACAAAGGGAGAAGCCATCAATAACATTCCCCCTATGGGTACACTTATTCGGGACTGTGAGAAAACTTATTAGACATGGAAGCCTGTTTATAGTGATTTTCAACACTTAATTCAGCTCAAGAAACAAAACTTAAAATTAACTCCCTCCAGACAGCCACATGACTCCTAGGTGATAACTGCCAGAGAGCAAGCAAATGCATCAGTTGAGTGATTATGCGGATACCTGCTGAAAGTCAGGTATTTTCAATTATACGTGGTTGATTTTCTACATGTACATCTCCTGTTACACGGTAGAGGGGGGAATCTGTTAGCAAGCGTCATTTGCTTCTGAATGCATTGGTTGGAGGGAAACATTATTTCAGAAACACTAATTTCTGGACAAATGTTTACAATTAAAATGCAATTTTGATTCCACTCAACTCCTACACTGCCACCCTGTGTCTCAGCCAGACCTGGAGAAGAAACCAGAGTCTCCAGGAGAGGCAGATGAGGGGTCACAGCAGTGGGAAGTGCTGACCATCAGTTTGTTATGAAGACGTTGAGAAGCTTTGAAGGACAAGGCTGGGGAACCAGGCTGTTTCTGCAGTAGAACCTTGTTCCGCAAGCCATGAGGAAGTCCTGGGTTAATGGGAACTTAGAAGCAGAGAGGAAGAAAGCACGCACAGATAGCACATGGGGATGGAGGATAACATGATGCAGTCCCTGAGGGTCTGGGTTTCCCCCCTCCCCCCAGCCCCCATGTAGGGTGGGTAATGCAGAATTTCTTTAAAAGCAACATTTGTGCTGTTCACCCAAGTCCTAAAGTCAGTCCAGAAGCTGAAGACCAAGGCAGAAAGTGAGTGATGGGCATAGTCTCCTGGGGGTGTCAGAAGCCCCCATGCACAACGACTCATGGTTCTGCTTTTACCCTCACATGGTGCTGAAAGCCAGAGCAAGAAAGCAAAACCAATGCTTTTTCCCCATAAACCAAAGCTTTCAGAGAAAAGACAAAGTCTGTTTTCCAAGCCCACATTTGGTACTAGCAATTACTCACAACTAGTTACATTTGATCATGACTCTGTCTGAGAAAGCCTTGGTTTGGGGCAGAAACCTCACCGAGGAGTTGGGCATCTTCTGATGGATCAGAAGAACTGAGTAAACTTGAACATAAAGTTAGTCTAGTTCCTTAAAGCTTTGTTTCATACTGTGCTTTTCTACATCACAAAAAGTCTCAATTATATTCCTTGATACTGTCCCTTTGTTTTCTGACACAGCTACTCAAACACCACACAGCCAAAATGGAAGAGTTTCCTTTGAAGCATTGCCAGGCTATAGGCAACAGTGACCACATCCTTACGTGTACATGAACAGCAAGTGCACTGAAGGTGCCGCGCCTTCCTCAAGATCTGTTGCATGTAAAGCACCTGCCTGCATCGCCTTCCGTACAGGTTTTCTGCAATAAGAGTTGCTTTTCTACCACAGGTTACTCATCAGATCTAAATTCTCAGCAGCAGGGTGCAAATGCATCCAGGCACTGTGCAAATTTGCAGAAATTGTTTATATAAATAAATTAGTTGGGCATTTACAGTAAAACCGGGCCTGGAGAGGGTACCTAGAGTTACAGTTTCATGCCACTTATAACATTACTGTAAGTCTAGTCATAGTAAGTATTTTTTCCTTCATGTGCAGGAATTATGCACCCAGCTGACTTTGCACTGGCACAGGAGGAAAGGAAGCTTTCCAGACCTCCTGTTTGCAAAGCAATAAAACAGAACAGAGATCAGAGGGAAAATAAGCAGATCCTCTTGCCCCCCCTCTGCCACTCACCTCTTCCCCCCCGCCCCCCAGCTTACATTTAGCCCTGGCTCCTCCATGCCCTGGGAGCAGGGAGGCAGGGCACCAGGGCTCTCGGGGAACCTCAAGCTTTCCTCTTCAGAACAGAGAACTGGTGGACTGGCAGAGCAGAGGTAAACCGCAGCTCTGACGAGAAAAATAGAGATGAGAAAAAGAAAGCAGTGGGGCCCATCAGGGTTGTGCATCATTTGGTTTTTAACCTGATTCTACTCATCTGAACCTTGCAGAGCCTTGGTTTGTGATTCAGGGGAAAAAAAAAAAAAAAAAATCTGTCTGCGTGCACTGTGATGGACAAGTACATTAAGTTGTCTGGAATGAACACACACTTACAGCTCATCATCTTCCCCAAGAAAGCCATCAGTGTGCACCCACCCAGAGTTAAAACCCAGCCCAGCTCCCTCCTCTCACTCACACCAGCTCTGCTGACTACCCAGACCTACACAGACTCTCCTCAAAGCACCACAAAGTACCCCAAAGGGTTTGGTCTTGCATAACTGCATGATTTCATAACTATTTTAGAGCTCCTAAAGCATTCTGGATGCCTAATTCTTACCTATCTTTATGGGCCCAAGTATTAAAATGCTGTAAACACCTCTTGCAAAAAGGTAGCTGACTGCACTTGGTACTGAAGATATTAACCCAATGCTTCAATATCGGAGCAGGAGCTGTGGCCACAGCCTATCCTCTGTTGGTAACACAAAGGAGACACAGGTGACAAACTGAGGATACCCACCCGTGACACTACAGTGGCTGCCTGGGACTTACAGCCACTGCCACGTCCTCCTGATGAGGAACTCCGCAGAGCTGTGGTTCCCAGGACAGCACAGCCATTCCCCTCCCTGAGTCAGGTATATCCATCTTAAAGGTCTTTTGGACCAGCCCAGTAGCTTCTACAGTGTTGGGAAACAAGATATGACATCTCTGCCAAGCTTCCAATGCAGGAAAAGCCACCTTTTTCTCTCCATTGATGCCCTGGCAAAAGCAAGGCCACAGTTGAGAGAAGACAGGAGCCTGGTGCAAAGCCACCTGCCTTGGTGCAGCACGTTGTTTGGTGAGCAATGCAGCGGAGGTACTTTATACTTAAGTCTCCTTTTTTAAAGCCAGGCTGCTTATTAGTAATGCACATCAGCACCAAAGCAATAGCTTTGTACTTCAGAGTTACTCTCTTAATCGAATGCAACTTCACAGAGCCACACTAATCTCATTGTTCAATGTCCAGGTTCCCTGCCTTTGCAAGAGATAAATACTCTGAGGAGCTGCATTTTGACTGGCATCCAAAACTCACCACTAGTTGCTGTGATTGTGATTTATTGCTGCTGCTAACAATCAAACTCAAGGTAACCGTGTGCATTTGAACTGAGAGTCAGGACTGGGCGAGGGTGGGGGAAACAAACACCCACCAAGAGCTGACAACTCATGAATCCTGACCGGCAGCCAACTCTCTCCCACATTTCTGCATTGCAAAACCCACTCCAAGTACACTGTGTAGAGTGCTTCATGTCACCTCTCCCTGCTTAGTCCAGAGCCATCAGTCTGGTCAGCCAGAGCTCTAAGTGTCATTTATGCGCCTTTTAATCTTACCTTACAACAGGCTCTCCATAGGCAGAGGCAGGGAGGAAGCTGGGGAGCAGTGCAGCCCCCAGCCCAACACCGCCCGGTAGAGTGGGACGCTCCCCAGTGGCAGCAAGCCCTGCACCCGCAGGGAGCAGCGGGTCAGGACCCCCCACGGGGGAGGCAGCCCCGGAGCTGCAGTGGTCAACATGCTTTCAGCCTCAGAGAAAGGAAAAGCCCACCCACAGCTCCCAGACACTCTGAAGCCCACTTCTGAGTACTGTAAAAAAATGCCATACAGCTCAATCTTACCTCAAAAAGAGTAAGCACTGAAGCGGCTGCTGTTTCAGAGGATTTTCCTTTGCATCACCCAGACAGCTTCAGAAACCTGGGGCATCACTGAACCAAAACCCAGTCCCACATCATGCAACTGCAAAGGGAGATTAAGCAACACCCTCTTCAAAACCTCCTTTAGCTCCTACTCAGCAGAAGAGCAGAGGAAATCCCCACAGACACCCACCACCTTCCCTGGAGCTGCTTAAATTTGCCTCCTGGGCCATGGCAGGATTGAGCCCACCTGGGTCAAAGCCCCCAGCTGGGCCAGCTGCCCTGCCCACGCTTGCCCATCCCTGCCCACCCGCTGAGCCCAGCCCAGGGTTCTTCCTGCACTGGGCTCAAAGGAGAGGGGTGAGCTGTGTGTAGGGCTCCTGAGAAGGGAAAAGAGGGAGGGGGTTGCAGTTTTGACGCCATCAGACCTTAAATGAAGTGGACCTTGAGCGGTACTTTTCCAGCCTGATCACGTCTAGGAGCACAAGGCAGGAATTATTTCCTCTTTTCTCCCGTCCAGTCTTTTGCGGCTAATGCTGTTACACAGTCCAGTTTTATACCAAAGCAGCGGGAATTTCTTGACTCATTTTTTAAAGAAAAAAAAAGGACAGCAGCAAGTGTTCAAGTAAATTCCCATTACAGTCAGGATAGCCAACAGCAAGGATTCCTGTGAGACCACGTTGCTTTCTTAATAAATCTCAGTGTAAGCGTCACTGGGACACTCACCATGACGGAGAATTTGTGTTTCCAGCCACCTTATTCCAGGGTTTCTGTCCCTGGTCAAGGCTTCCCCTCCCTCAATGGGGAGGCAGGTGTCAGCCAGTGCAGGGGCTTCAGGGCCAGCAGCAGCATGGAGAAAAAAACCTCCAATAAATCAACCCAAGGGAAAAGCAGCCCGAGCACATTAAAAAGGATGAGGCTGACTCCAGGTTTCACACCTTCCCCACCTCAAAGCACCCCAAGCCATCGCCTCCATCTTTACTGGGAGGGAATCACTGGTGGGGACCATCCCGGAGCATCGGGACTGGAGGTGAAGGAGCCCTGGGGGCAGGTTGCTTTGTGCCCTCCAGGCGCAAACTGGATTAAATGTGGATGCAGGCAGCGATGTGGCAGGAGCTGCCACCGGGACCACAGGAGAAAAGAATCATCTGGAGCAGAAGTGGGTATTAACGCAGCTCCTGAGGAGGGCAATGGCAGAGAGAGGTGCCGGCAGAGGAGGGGAAGAGTTTGGGTTAGGACAAGCAGATAAAATACAAAGACAAAAAAGCAGGAAAAAAAAAAAGCTGCTGTGAAGTTCAGATACTTTGAAGTTGGAATTTACACCTTCCAGCAAGCGCAGCCAGGGAGGGCCAAAAGCGCTGCAAAATGAGTTTTGATGCTGGAAGCACAGGGGAAAGCTGCATCTGATTTCTTAAGTCCTATTCAATTTGCAGCATAGAAATCTGTTTAAAATCAAAGGCTTTGCCACTTGTGGTTTCCAAAAGTCACAAAATTGTTTCTTCCACTGAGTTGCAAAAACTAAAAAAAAAAAAAGGGTTAAAAATAATCTTTTGCCAATCAACTGTGCTGCAGTGTCCCCAGATCACCTCATTAGCTGCAGAAAGGTAGCTTAGTAACAATATTTCTCTGCCCATTCCCATGCACTGCACTGGCTGAACTTGGCTTTTTTTTTTTTTTTTAAATTTAAAAAAATTCCCCTTTGGAAAATGTGGTTTCAGCTGAGTTTCAATGTTCTGTGGGAAGATGTTTGTTTCAGCTGTGAATCCAAAACCAAAAAATGTCATTTTGACACAGTGATTCAAACCAAACCCTGCCCTTTCCCCTGCCTTGCCGCTCCTGGAGCAAGGTGGATGTTTCCCACTTGGATACTTGTGACCCTGAGGCGGGGGCAGGGGCACTGCCCCCCCTCTCCAAAATAACATTTTGGTGTTTCTTTACACATGGGACAGGAAAGTGGGTTTGGAGCTACTTGAGCCAGTGCTGGGGCCGTTGGCATCCTGCCACAGCCACCGGGGTCCTTATCCTGCCCGGGCCGTGCTGCCCCTCACAGCCCACAGCATCGCGGTCATCAACCAAAGTGCGGTGTCGGTAAAGCAAATCAACTCATCCCGATGTGCGTTATTGCCTTGTTTCTTCCTGCCAGTCCCCATCCCACAAGACCCCTGTGTGCAGTGCTCTACACCGAGGAAGCTGTTTGAGTTTTTAATCTGTGTATTCACAGCGCATAAAATGAAACATCTGTGTCCTTTCAGGAGGGGGCCTCAGTTTCCGTGAGCCGTGTCAGCTCCTGCAGAGCTCCCACCATGCCGAGGGCTAATCCCGGCCGCGCTCACATGCACGTGGTAGCTGAGGCAGGCGCAGGGCTAATGAAGACTGCCATGAAGAGAAAACTCGCATCTTCATTACCTGCTCGAACACATGCAAGGAGGGAGTCTCTTGGTTTGGTCCATGCACTCAGACTGAAATGCAGATTTTGCTTCCTAAAAGCTGATCCGTAGCACAGACTTGCCAGGAGCTGCCACTGGCTCCCTGGGAGGCTGTGTGAGCTGCTGAGGCACCGGGAAATCCAGCTCTGGTGAGCCCAGCTTCAGGACAAAGCATCACTCTTGATTGCAAATGGGTTAAAAGTTTTAGCTCCGAACACTCATGTGAAATTTGGTTAGACGCTAAATGGAGCCAGCAGGGTTCTGCTCATTTAAAACATAATTTAGAGGAAAAAAGGCTTCCTGGCTAACAGCTGGTTTGTAAACGGACTGGAAGGCATCGAGTGCTGGCAGCACAGAGCAGAACTGTGTACAGCACACTCTCCGGTACCTCCAATACTTCATCTCAAGTGCTCCGTGGTGCCCTGAGAAGCCCACTTGCGCCTCCAAATCATCACTCCTGATTCATCCTGGAGCCCAGACTGCTGGGGCCAGTGTCCTGTGGTCTAAAAAGGCAATGAGTGCAATTTAACCCATAGTGCTGCTTGTGAACCTCGCCTGCATGGAGGAACTCACTTGTCCTCCAGGCAGTACCCCAGCTCTGTGGGAACCGCTGGCTCCCTTGGGGCACGGGGACAGCACCAGGCTGAAAGCCCCACCGCCCACCGGGGCCTTGAGAGCAGGTGGGGACAGTCCCCGGTCCAACACCCCCCCAGCTATGTTAGAACTGCTGACACCGGGGTTTGTTGAGTAATTTGGGTCTGACAGTAGAAGGGCTCCAAACCAGACTTGGTTGGGTGTTTGGAACATCAGGCCCTGTGGTCAGTGACTGGCGAGCATTCTGTCAAGCCAGGAAAGCCCCACCAATGAGCCAGGCAATGGCATGGCATAAAAAGCAGCCGATTGCTTACCATGGGGAAAAATTATTCCAACCCAGGGCAGCTGCTT
The DNA here is from genome assembly GCA_013398915.1 of Dromas ardeola. Taxonomy (NCBI): domain Eukaryota; kingdom Metazoa; phylum Chordata; class Aves; order Charadriiformes; family Dromadidae; genus Dromas; species Dromas ardeola. Next base: position 88,076 of record VYZM01013595.1, read on the forward strand.
TCCAGTACTGTATCACCCCAGATCATCTTTCCAGCAGCAATTCACAGCGAACACCAGGAATCCCACAAAATAAACCGCAGCGAGGAGATGAGTGGCGCAGTTCCAGGATCAGAGCCAGAGGGCTGGATCTGGGGTTCTCCTTCCTGGGCCGCAATTAAGCTGCTTTCAGTCATTACTAGTGATATTTTCCCAACTGGCTGTCAGCTTGGGGCTGTGTGGCAAGTAACCGACCATGCAGAGCATCCAGGCGTCCCGCTGAAGTCCACAGGAGCTCCTCATGCTCACAGCTCCCCCAAATCAAAGCCAAGTGTCCACCACTTGCCCATCCAAACCAGCTGGAGAGGCCACTTGTAAAAGCCGGGGGCACTTTCAGAAATGCTGCCACCTTAAATGGAGGTTTGCGATCAGCCAGAGAGAAGGGCTGGGGATATGGAGGGCTAAGGCAGAGCTCACAGTCTTCAGGCAAAGCCCAGCGATTAATTACTACACACTCCTTAGTCCCAAGAGGGACCTCAAGGTCTGGGTGAATCTACAGAACATCCTTCAGAAACACAAAAAGAAAACCCCCTGCAAACAGTTAAGTTTTCAATCATTTTAATGTGATCACTGCAATTTGACCACAGTCTCAGAAAGGAAAGTCACACAAATTATCTGTGCTTAGGATTTGAGTCAATCTACACAGTTCTGGTTGACTGACGGTTACTCAAGTCAAGACCTTCTGACCATCGGTGATGTTCTTGGCTGAAAGGCAGGATCGCAAGTGTTGGACATACTGGTGCAAACCAGGAATGCTTCTTCTGGGATTTAAGCTGTGACACCTGATCTACTCAAAAGAAAAGAGAATTGTACACGCACACATGTGTACACATGGACCGAGCATGCAAATACACCGGGAACCAGCTACAGCTTCACGGGAAAAAACATGTCGTGACAATACAGAGGTTGGCCTGTTATTCAGAAGGCTACTCAACAAGAAAGGGGGGAAACCACACAAATATCAAAAACTGAGAAAACTGATTTTCCAATATTTGTAAAGAAAATGGGAAGAGCTTTTGAAATCACATTGTGTTGGCAAACTCTGATTTTTGGGTAACAAAGCAAAAGGTGAAGGCAAATTTTCCAAAGTATTGTAAAATTTATTGTATAAGTATTGCAGCTTTTAGAATGACATATAATTGCCACTATCGGTTACTGTTACACAATAAGCGTTTACAACAGATTTTGTAAATTGGCATCAGAGTACATATTCATACTAAAACAGCAAAATATAGATAAGTACTGCATTGCATGTGCTGTCAATAGTTTATATAAGTTTAAACTTGAACAGAACTCAGGATACAGGACTGCCTATAACAAACTCCAAAGCCAAAGCAATGCAACTGGAAGTTTAAGAAAATATTAATACAATGAAATGTTGTCTATAAGGCAGGCAAATTCGGACTTTAATGTTGTCCTTCATGAGCTTGTATAGTACAGCAAAAATTTGAAGCATGGTTTCTGGAAAACTTCTTTTTGTTTTTTTTTTTGTAGCTTTGTGTTGTATGTAGAAAAATCTCTGAGCGATACAGAGACAGAAGAGATTAAAAATTCATTCTGTTCTCGCCTAGCACTGCTAACGCTACACATCTGGATTCAGTCTTTTCCCGATCCTTAGTAAAAATGTTGGGCTTTTATTTCTTTATTTTTTAAGATAGCAGTTAGTGCAATTTTATAGTTCAGTACACATACAAAAGGGTGATTCTCCAGAAAGCAACTGGATTTCCTTATACCCCCACTTAAGATAGAATTAATTTCGCAACACTTATGGAAACAATGCACTAGATTAGTAAAGCTGAATCTTCAAACCGGTGAAATTGAGGGCTGCGAAGGGAACACAAGTTGTAGCAGTGTCAGCCCCAAACGAAACCCGTCCTTCCTCACCCTCCTGATCGACAAAGCCACGTTCCCATTGCAGGCCATTAAGATCTGGGGGCACTTTAAGGATGCTGTTTGCCATACTGTAAGGTAAGAAACTCTGGAGGATTAACAACCCCTTTTAAAGCTAACACGACTCTTAAAACTTTGAGCAAAAAGGCAGGCTAGGACAAGAGGTTGCTAAGCATTAGCAATGCCTTGTTTCTTCATTCTTAAGGGGCCTGAATCTCTGCTGGCAGCTGCAAGGTGCTAGAGACTCCTCCGGAGCAGGACTGCAGTCCAGCTTCTAGCACAGTTCTCTCCTGAGCTGCGTGAAGGCCAGAAGGAAACGAGTGGAGACACCAGCAAAGGTGTGCAAAGCAAGTTCTCTGCCTTGGCAGCAATACGGGACATGGGAATTGGGAAGAAATGGACCCCGAGGCAAAAAGTAACATTAAATAGTAATAATAATAATAACAATAATGACGACAACAACAACAACAACAATAATAATAATAAAAAAGAACAGACCATTATTTCTAAACACCCATTCAGAACTTGGAGTTGATCTGGGCCCCAGATCTGATATCTGCACTTGAAATACAGTTCTTGGGACTGCAAAGCAGAGGGATGGACAAAAGAAAGACAAAAGGTGACAATCTGGCTCCGCCAAGGTGGACTCCAGTTGCACCTGCTGCCTGAGACCCAGGGCTCCCCCCACCCAGGGGACCTGCACCAGCAGCGGGGAAGGTGGCAGCTTGGTTTTTGTGCATGGCATGGACTGAAAGGCATTATTTACAATAGAAATTTGGTGTTGATGAGCCACCCCATTTCACACTCATTAAATTCACCGAACTAGAGAAAGAGGTAAATGAAACTGGACCCAGGAACTCAACAAACTGGTTACTCAACTGCAGATGCCTGAGGTGATGTTTGAGAAATAAAAGCTCATACTAGGAATGGATTAGGGAGAAAAAAAGTAGGGAAAAAACCCCAGAGAATTGGTTGAAATTTTGAGGACTTCAAACCGTGAGAGCTGGGTTTAATTGCACTGCATTTTTAGACCCTCTCCCACTACCCCTCTGTGCCTTTCCAGATCCTGCCCACCTCCCTGACCTCTCTATAGGGTTTGGTGGCCGTGACAAGACGCCACGTGACAAGACAAACCCATTATTTAACAACCTCTGGTCCCCATGACACCTCCTTATTCACTGCTCAGTTTTAACCGTGTGATGCATATTCCACCCAAAACCTGCTGAGGTAACCAGGTTTTTTTGTAGCAAACAAAGCAGTTCAGATCACAGAACACCACCCCCCACCCCGAGCTCCCCAAAAAACCCAACCCCAACAACATGATTCACACGTTTTGGCTCAAGAGGGCAGTAGACATTGTATTTCGGTTTCTCTTTTGGTTGGTATCTCATTCACAATATCCACCACAGTCTCCTACCTCCCCGGGCAGGACCATGTGCATCACTGAGTCGCTCAGGAACAGCTGGAGACAGTGGAGGGGCTGCCACCGGCGCAGGGCTCTGGGGGTCTCCAGGGCGCGGGCAGCGCTGCCGGGAAATGAGGGACCAGAAAACTGAATGCAAGGTCCAAAGGAGCAAGAGACTAGACACTGGTTACTTGTGACGCTAACGATGATTTTGTTTTCCCCTCTCTAAAAAGGGAGGGTTACCATTTCTTTAATAAGGCACTAAATAGACATGTTACATAAAGGAAAGATACATATTAAAAACTCGTATAAATTCATCAGTTTTGTACCTTTCATGACAAACTAGATTTATTCCTTTGCATTACTTTTTTTTGTGGCTTTTTTTTTTTTTTAGGTCACCAAAATTTAGGTTACATGACTGTAAAGCTATGAAGATTTCAAGAGCTGTGGAAAAGCAGTTTGAAATATTGAGAAGGTACAGGACTATTTCTAGGCAAAAATAAAAAAAGCAAAAAATAATGATCAAACTTCAAGTTCAGCTATTCATCATCATCTTTAAAATATAAATATTGTTCAAATGGTCAGAACTTCAAAACCGTTCTCATGGTTTTTGTGGTTTTTTTTTCAAGTAATAGAAAAGTTGCTTAAAAACAATAGTTATTGCCTTTATATCTTTCATTTATGTCACTCTACTAGATAGCATCCTGCAGAAAATTAAATCACACCTCCTTGTAAAAATCTTCGCTCTTTGTGGTTGCCCTACCGACCCTTCCTCGCGCTCGGAGAGATGGGGCCGAGAACAGGTTCTTCCCTTTTGCTTTCTCTCTCACGCGCGCTCAGGTTCCTCACTTGCTCATGCCGTCACATACAAATTCACCGTGAGGGTAAAACACCTACCGGACACCTACACAATATAAAAATGTAAACAATAGCATAGTAGGACAAAACGCTTCCGAAACCAAGATAAATTAAAGTCACAGAATGCCCAGCGGGCAGGAGGGCAGGTGGGACCGTGCTGCTGTGGATGAGGACATCTTCAGAAGAGGTAAAAGGGGTTTAGCTTCTAAAGCGTTAAGCATATTTCTTTAGACTTTAATTAATACATCACAGGAGCAGATTAATTTCCACCTACTGTATCTGACGCCTCTTTAGCTAGGACGATAAAGTAAAAAATAGCAATGACCAGAGGCAGCCCAGGGGATGGCAGAGCTGTGAGACATGGCTGCACCCGTTTATCCCAAGTAGAGGTTTGGGAGGTTAATACAAAATGAAAATGACTTTCGCCACCACCACACTTTTCAGCTCGTACTTTCAATGAGATATTTAAACCCCAGCTGAAAGGCAGCTGGTGGGTACATTACCATTTACTCAGATGAACTTCCATAATCACCGCCTTAGCTTCAAATAGGGCCCTTCAATTGAACATTGAAAGAAATGAACCAAAAACCACTTTGTTCCTTCAGACACAGAAGTTTATTCTCAACCCTCCCCCGCCCCCCCAGACGTTAGAGGTTGTCCAGAAAAAAAAAAAAAAAAAAAAAAATCAAGTAATTTTTGTCTGCTTCAGTCACTACTGACTCTCAGAAGCAGGGAGTTTTAATTTTACCTTTTTACTCCAATAATCCTACCGGATGACACACACATACACACCGACTCCTCTTGCTTCGTAGGGAATGTTTAAAGCCGTGACTGTTGGCGGCCATGCGCAAGGACTCTAGAAATTAAGGATTTGCATAAGATGCAGTCTCGCTCACCGCTCCTCCAGGGCTGGCATCTCCACTTCAGCGTTTTTCCACCCCCTTCCAGCTACTTTGTTCTTCACTTCAACACAGATCCCTTAACAGGTTCATGGTAGACATGATAGAGGCTTTGACCAACACAAGCACTGACATATTTATATTAAAAAATAGTGCAAAATTTCAACATTTATATAAATAACTCTAAACCCCTGCTTTTGATTTTTTTTTGTTTTTTGTTTTTTTTACAATGTAATACACGCTTTTTGAGTTGGCACTCAAAAAATTGCCATTTTTCTTCTAGTTCAGAAAACAACTTTTTTTTTTTAATAGGCCTCTTCTAATACAAAAATACTCCTGCTCCTTACACATACACTTTCTCTTATTTTTAATATATATTTATATATTTATATTGCAGATCTTTAAACAAAATGTTTTTGTGCAAATATTTTGTCTTTAAAGATAAGTGAAATAAACAAAAAAAAAGCATTCACACACAGCTCAACTAGAAACGAACAAACAAAAAAAGACTACAGTTGGTGTGGGTTTTTTTTTTTCCATTTTAAACGTCTAGACACAGCTCAATGAAGAAATGTTTTTGCAAGNAGATCCCTTAACAGGTTCATGGTAGACATGATAGAGGCTTTGACCAACACAAGCACTGACATATTTATATTAAAAAATAGTGCAAAATTTCAACATTTATATAAATAACTCTAAACCCCTGCTTTTGATTTTTTTTTGTTTTTTGTTTTTTTACAATGTAATACACGCTTTTTGAGTTGGCACTCAAAAAATTGCCATTTTTCTTCTAGTTCAGAAAACAACTTTTTTTTTTTAATAGGCCTCTTCTAATACAAAAATACTCCTGCTCCTTACACATACACTTTCTCTTATTTTTAATATATATTTATATATTTATATTGCAGATCTTTAAACAAAATGTTTTTGTGCAAATATTTTGTCTTTAAAGATAAGTGAAATAAACAAAAAAAAAGCATTCACACACAGCTCAACTAGAAACGAACAAACAAAAAAAGACTACAGTTGGTGTGGGTTTTTTTTTTTCCATTTTAAACGTCTAGACACAGCTCAATGAAGAAATGTTTTTGCAAGCTTGGTAGGCTTGTGCATTCAGACCAGACATAACAAGTAAATATTTATACATGGAGAGATGGGGAAGGGCTTTCTTTTTTGCTTTGCTCATCTTCCTCAACTCACTCACTCTCCCCTTTTTCTTTTAACGAGAAGTGCAGTGTGTTTCAGTTGCTTTCTTGCTTTTTTCTTTTTTTTCTTTTTTTCTTTTTTTTAAAAGGGGTGCCCCTTTTGTTTCTCTTTCTCTTTGTTCCACGCGGTTGTGCTCTCAAGGCCATTGATTTGTGAATGATGGAGTCTGCTGCCCTCCAAGAGGGAGGGCATCCCATTGTTGTTCTGCTGGTGCTGGTAAAACGTCGACCCGGGGTAGTGCCCTATCACCTCGCTGTAGGTTGGTGGCGGTCCCTCCATCCTACCGTTGCTCCCATAGCAGGTCGCACTGATCCCAGAGTTACTGCTGGGGGGGCACGGCCCCCCGTACACAGAGTTATCTATCAAGTCACTGTCGAAGATGGTTCTATTGGGGGGGGCCCGGACCGACTCCCTGTTGAGCTCCATCTGCTGCTCGGGGTCCCGCAGCTGCAGCGTGCAGGGTCCCTGGTACGGGGGGGGCTCCTCGCCGTCTGACAGCGAGATGGTGGGCGGCAGGTCGATCTCGTGCTGCATGTAGGGGTAGGTCGGCTGGAACCTGTTAAAGCGGTCCCTCTGCAGAAAGGACGGCACTGCCAGGCGGTCGCCGGGCCTCGGGGTGTAGATTTGCTGCTGAAAGGGAGAAGAGAGAAGCGTGAGATGCTGCAGCCCGGGGGAGAAGGAGAGGCAGCGGCACCTGCACCCGCATCGCGCTCACCTCTGCTATTCCGTTCCCCGACACGGTGCTCTCCGAAGGCCACAGGCTCCCCTCCTGCATTGGAAAGGAGAAGAGAGCGCAGAGTGAGTCCGGCTGCAGTGGGGGCTCTGCTCCTGCAAATGGCTGGTGCCCGCTCTCACCCTGCACCGGAGCCCAGGCGAGACACTGCCGCCGCTGCCAGCGCGCCCCGGCCCCGGCGCAGGGCACGCACCCTCCTCTACGCAGGCAGCCAGCTCTAGTAGGGGTATCCTACGGGTATATGCTAGGGGTATTAGCATATTACCACTGAAAAACAACACTTCTGGTTAAAGTTTCACTCAGTTTTCACCTCCGTTTATATTTAATAGGTCGCTTGCAGAATGAATGATGAGAATGACACCAGCAAACAACGCTCTCCCATTTGCAGACTTTCCCCCTCCCGCCCACACTCACCCAGCGTGTTTCTCTCCCTGGTTCAAACACGCCAGAGGAGTATTTTTCAATTTGTGATCCATGAGCCGTGGGTGATTCACAAGACATCACAAAATGCTCTATGAAATAATGACAAGATTTAGAAAAAAAAAAGAAAAAAGAAAAAACTTACACCCACGTTCTGATGCACACAATCAAGGAAATAATGGAAAAATAAAGATAATAAGTGAATAACCAAATGTTAAGCCTAATTTTGATTTGGCTAAAAAAAAATAAATATAGAAATCTATAGCAACAGGATGGTTCTAGACTATTTTTTCCCCAAAAGGATAAGTGGTCCTTGGCTTAAACAGACTGAGGAACTGTGGTTTAGAAGCTCCCTTATGCTGCAAGCATCACATCACCCTGACCCTGCAATCCAAACCCAGGCACCAACAACCCCATGCATGAGAAAACCGCAAGCCAGTTTCCCCCAAACCATGAGATTAGTTTACAATTCATGATCAAAACAAACAAACAAAGGTTCTTCCCATTTGCCCTGATACTCTGAGAGTACACAGTTCACCCTAGACACTTTTGCCTTAAGAACTAAAATATTTAAATATTGCTGATATTCACGTATACCAACATCCATCCAGCAGGCAGGGCCAGAGGAAAACAAGCCAGAAGGCTCATAATTATAACCTGGAATAGCTGGCACTTCTCAGTTCCTTGCAGGTGAGTCTCCATTTCTGGCACTAGTTAAGCCAGGCACAGGCAGAAGTATTCACCACCAGTGGAAAAAAAAAAAAAAAAACAACAAAACACGGCAAGGGTGCTTCTTTTTCCCCTTTTTCCCTTTAAGGTGTCCCATCCAAAGGCCATTCTGGGGCCCACCCTACGCAGCAGGGCTCTCAGATGAGCAAACCACAAGCTTTTCTACTATGAAAATACCTATTTCTATAGTAACAGCGGTGGCTGGTCGGGGCAGCCTGGTGCCCCAGTGAAAGCCTGTAAAAAGCTGCAGTGGTACCGCAGCACCAGACACCTTCGCTGACAAAGTCAAGAAGGGATTTTGCCTGTCTGGTGCTCCCAGGACCTCCTCCAGCTGTGAAGCACATCTGGCCTCATACTAGGCTGCAGCATGCAATGGAAACGCTGCTGCAGACCTTTCCATCTATCCCAGTAAGCAGCTGAGCAGCATCTCCGCTCCCCCAGAAGCGCCTTGGAGAGCGGACAGACCAGGGGTGCCCCTCGGGGCAGAGACACCCATTAGATCCCTCCCCCCCATATTTTCAGAAATATATTCTCTCTTGTGGCATCGCACATGGTATCAGATATGGAGAGAATCCCATCGGGTGCCTGTTTTTGAAGCTCAGCTCTGCACATAAACCTCAAGGCAGTCCTGTTGCCAGTGCAAGGAAAACAGTGATTTATATGGAAATGAGACAGCCCAGATTCTTCCCCCTTCTCGGTGTTTTTTAGGCAGCATCTCCTCGGAGCAGAGGTTAAGTGCCGCAGTACCGGCACCCTCCCCAGCTATAGCTAATGTACGCGCTGGCTGAGCTGTGTGCCACATAGCCCTTCCTCAGCAATGTGACGCTGTGTTATATACAGACTTTGAGACTTCACTATGCAACTGTTTACACAGGCATCAACTATTTAGTCTGGTCTATTTTACATGTATTTCTTGCCTGCAGGGATAGTCTACAGTCAAATTCCCCCAGCAGCCAAAAGACCCAAGAGGAACTGCATCTGCCACAGATCAAATCCTCACCTCTAACACCCTGCTCGGCCACAGTGCTGGCACCAAGGGCATGGGGAGGGCTTCCAGCCCTTCACCTCATCCCAAAGGACGCCAAAGCAGTGGTCAGGAGCGGGAAGCACTCCGAAAATTGTGTTTACTTTGCCGTGCCCCTGTGGCAGACTTCCTGAGCAGTGAGTACCCCACTGCCTTCTGCTAGATGTTTATATTTAACTTGGCAGTGGGCAGTGCCATGGCAATATCCCATCTGCTCCCCCCTTCCCGGGAGTGATGTCAGGCGGCTCCCACGAGGGTGGACGCAGCCCGGCACTCCCCAGGGCGCGGAGCATCGCCGTGCGCAGCCGGGGCTGCCCGCTGTGGCAGGCACCGGGGGCACACACACCCCCTCACCTGAGCTGCCCAAAACCCTACCCAAAACACACCCACCCCTAAACACCCACTCACCCAAAGCCTGCACCCAGTCCCCCACCCGGGCATTCAGAGGAAAGGCCCAGGCTCACACAACTCATCTGTTTGCACAGATGAGGTCCAGAATGACGCTCCGGGCACCACACGGATGCAAGAGCAGCAAACCAGCAGAAACACCATTAAAACGGGACCTGCAGAGAGATAATGAAGTTCAACACAGCCAAGTGCAAGGTCCGGCACCTGGGTCAGGGCAATCCCAAGCACAAATCCCGGCTGGGTGGAGAATGGATTGAGAGCAGCCCTGAGGAGAAGGACTTGGGGGTGTTGGTTGATGGCAAGCAAAACATGAGCCGGCAATGTGCGCTGGCAGCCCAGAACCCCCCCGCAGCCCGGGCTGCACCCCCAGCAGCGTGGGCAGCAGGGCCAGGGGGGGATTCTGCCCCTCTGCCCCGCTCTGTGAGACCCCCCTGCAGTGCTGCCTCCAGCGCTGGGGCACCAACAGCAGAAGGACGTGGACCTGCTGGAGCGGGGCCAGAGGAGGCGCCGGAGATGATCAGGGGGGCTCACAGCTCTCCTTGCTCACCTCTGATTTTTTGAACACTTAGGACTTGAATTTATCTCAACAATGGCTGAGTCTAGAAAGCCATTCTGAAACGAGAGCTGAGACACTGCTGTCTAATGAGCAATATGCCTGTAAAAGCCTCCACAAGTATTCCAGGACTCACTGCAGAACCTAGAATCACTTTTTAATTTCTTTTTAGAGATCAATCTTCGACTTTCATAGAACTGCTTGTTTTATTAATGTCAGAGAATTTTCTCTGTAAAGCTGCATGGCGCAGATTAAGTCTCTGAGCCTTCAGGAGGACTTGTATTTTCCATTTTGGGGGACAAAGGTATGCTTGGAAATTGCATTTAAACCACTTTGTCTCAGTAGAGTGGGATATTAGTGTTCCAAAGGTGCGGGGTCAGCACCATTCTTATTGCAACAAAGTTTTTAGTAGCATTTCTTAAATACTCTAAGTTCTAGAAAAATAGAGGTACTTGTTACAAGGAGACAGAGTTTAAGCACAGCAAGAACGGTGATGGAAAAACACATGATGTAATACAAAAATTCCTTGCTAGCAAGAACTGCATTAAAAAAACCTTCAGGGAAATTAATTTCTCCTTCAGTTGTAATTTTTGAGCTACAACAACAAAAAAGGACAACTCCAAGAGACCTAGCAGCATCCTGACCATGGGATGAACTACTTTAATATTTTAAAACATGAAAAGCATGTAGGCAGCTCTGGTGCCTGTCTGCAACAGCAAAATGAAGTTTGGGATTTAAAAAGCCCAACACCAGTTCAGCGCAAGTTTAATGGTATCCAGTTCAGCGCAGCCTCTGCCTCCTGGCCTCTCGCGCTCATTTGGACCAGAGCTGTTTTCTGCAAAAAGAAACGCTGTGCTGAATCCGAACGGAGCTACCTTTAAGATCTTTATTATGATTGATCCCACCATAACGAGCTTCTTGTTTAGCACCCAAGGGGCTTCTCTGACCCATCAGGAGGGCCCTGGGCTGCCACTCCATCAGCGCGGCACTTGCACAGACAGGGCAGGGAGAAGGGCAAGAATCATACAGAGCGGGGGAAACCCCCGAGACAGTACATTCGCCTTTCTCTCCTTAGCTCTGAGGAAGGTTTTGAAGACTCCATATCCCCGCTGAGGTCCAGCAGAGGCACGGAGGTAAACCTTTGCTGGAAAGCTGTTTAATTGCTGATGTGTCTGAAGGCTGAATAAATAAATGAGCCGGTTTGGTGTGGGAACTGGGCCAAAAAATGACTGGAAATTTTGTTCTGGTGAAATTAAAACTAAAAAAAACTAAAAAAAAATAAAAAAAAAAGAAGAAAGGAAAAAAGGCATTCTTTTTTAAACAGTCAACAATTTTTGGTTCAACCTGAAATTTTTGTTCAATCTCCATGTGATTTTCTCTTCTCTTTCCATGTTAGCCTTCTATCCTCTTTTTAAAGAAAATAAAAAAGAGGCCCTCTTAAGAAAACAAATTAGTATATTAAAATAAAAAAGGCTTTGTCTGATACTTGCTTTGAAAACGTAAAATGAAACATTTTGGTATTACTCAAGTAAGACATTCCGGATATGATAAAACAGTAAAAAAAAATCTGGAAAGGGGAAAACAATCTTTCTGCTATATTTAGTAACTCATGTGCTCAGATGTCCACGTTCTGCTACTGTTGGAAGCGGGGGCAGGGGACGGTGAGAAGAGACACAAGATTTCTGTATGTGCGGGAGGAGCCAGGATGCGCAAGGGGAGTTCAGCTCCATCCCGACACAGGTGGGCTCCTGAGCAGCCGCTGAACGCGGGATCGCGCGCTCCCGCCACAGCACCGGTAAATGGCCAGGGGCTGAGCTCGCCCCCGTGCCCACAGCCCACAAAACACAGCGCGGTTCGACTGAGCTCGGGGTTTGCACAGCTCCCCTTCCCACGGGGCGTCCTCCTCACCCCGGCACCGCGCGTCACTAAGGGACCTTCGTCTGCTGTGCATAATGTGTGACAAAAAGAGAAGCTGCGGAGCAGAGGGACAGCCCGCGCCCTGGGCATCTGCTGGCTGGACAGCCTTCAACAGCCCCATACCAAAGACTTATTTAACAAGAGATGTTAGAAATCTCTCTCTCAGAAAAAAAAAAAAAGGAAAAGAAAGAGAAAAGAAAAAAATAGAAAAAAAAGAAAAAAGGAAGCAATCCCAGTACTTGCACTTTTTTGAAGCGAGCATGGATTTGACCGCACAGAGCACGGCTCCACGCCGACCACCCCAAGGCAGGCCCGGTGCGCTCAGCCGGCCTGAAGCCTGCAGAGGAGGGCGCGCGAAGCAGTGACCTTGAAGAATCCCTATCATTTAAAAAGCTTTAAGATCCTTCACAGTGAATGCTAAAAAAAAAGAAGTATCAGTACAAGATATCCCTGCAATGAAGACAAGAGCCATGTAGGCAGCAGTGAATAGCACATGCTCACCCTCCACGGAAACGTGAAGTCTTTTCTCTACAGGTTCTTGTAAGTCTCTCTGAGCTGCTGCATTTGAGCAAATGGCATAAACCAACATCTGCCTCAAGACTGGAAAGGCTGCCCCTCGAGTCCCTGTCAGAGGTACAATTAACACGTTTCTGCTTGGGCTTTTATGAAGCAGGGAGCCTGGGTTACACAGGGAACCCCCTGAGCATCCCTTTGGAGAGATTTCTGCTTGTCTGGCTGACAAGTGTCTTCTGACCCCTCCACCACAGTAGTGGCAGCACCACTGGTGAAAACTGGAGAAAGTCTTTCAGGATTTCCTATTCCCTTCAAGGCAGGCACTAAGTTTTTAAACAGTCACTTGAGGGTCTCCAACTGGAGCCGTCAAAGAGCTCGATAGTTTGGGGCTGTTAAAGGCAAGGCATGCACACCCCAACCAGCCGAGGGTATGTGGTGGTTTCAGGAACAGGACATGCCAAGAACAGCCTTGTGCAGTTACTTTACTAACGTAACTTCTGAATTGCAAAGCTCAGGGCAAAGGCAAAGGCTACAGCTGTCCATATATCACAAAATATAGGAGCCTGAAGAGCCAGAGGCATCCCTAAAAGGGTCCCCTCCCCAATAACTGAGAGACAGAAGACAATGGCAAGACCCAACCTGGAGGGTGTCTCTTCATGCAGTGCCAAGTGGCACATGAGCAAACCGGACCCAAACAAATGCCTTTGGCTCTCGTGTTTCCCCAGTGTCACATCAATTGGCAAACAGTGCAGGACAATGTGGGTTGGAAGAGCATGGGGTGACTTACTGATGAGAGGTTTTCGTCTCTCCGCCTCCCCTGGCTGTGCCGGCTGATGAAGGATCGCGCAGAGAGTTTGTAGTGGTTCAGCAGACACGTGATCACCACCACCATCACCATCATCACCACCACGATTATGATTATCTGTACAAACTCCAACTCCGCTGCAAGAGAGAGAGACAGACTTTAAGCCACCAGAAAAAGCAGCGTGTAATTGAGCACAAGAAGGACTAACGTGGCTGAGACGCCAATGACACCACTGCATCCATCCCCAATAAAGCTCTCACACACGCCTACCTGGGCTCTGCATGTTTTGAACCCTGCTACTTAATAAAACCTCATTAAATCACTTTTTCAGTGACACAGAAGAGTCCTAGGAGGGATCTTTAAAGACGCTCTACAAAGCAGAGTGTTTCCAAGCTACAATGCAGACAAGACATCCCAAAGCCCTCCCATTGCAGCGTGCTGGAATGCCCCCGCCGCCAGATACAAAACCAGCAGCATCTCAGTGCTTCACATGCCTTGCTCAGGGCCATGGAGCCATGAACCAGCATAATTCACCCTAATGAAACAATTTAGCTAAATGCAAGCTGAATTTCTGCAATTCTCTTCCCATCACCACCACTCCTTCCTCCAGGGAGGACCGGACTGAAGTCCTCCTCAGCACAGCCTTGCACCAGGCACTCTATCGTCCCCTCTGTCATGGAGGTGGGACAGTGGCACGGGGAGCCCACGGCATGGCACGGCAGGAACCGGTGCTGGCAGCCCCCTCTCCCTGGCACCGGCTCATCGGCCGCAAGGGGCAGGCAGGGAGAGCTCCTGCTTGTCGGCAAGACGCCAGCCAGGCGTGATGCGGCTGCCCACAGGGGCCATGTCCCGGAGCTCCAGACATCCCTCGGCACAGGGCTCGGTGGCTGGAACTGGCATAAAGGAAAACTGCCAAAAATCCTCCAAACAAGAACATGCAAACAACAGACTACCCAGTTAACTCCAGAGACACTTGGCCGGAGGCAGTAAGAAGCTATTCCTAAAATTTCCTAAGGAAATAATTCCTCACACCTCTCTCAGTCTAAGGAAAATGGAGTACCAGAGGCAAAGGTAGTGCTGGGGTCATTATTTCCATGAGTTTGGCACACAGAGCAGATGCCATACCCAAACTGCTCGGTCACTCCCCTCAAGCCCCCTCATGCCAGCAGCGCCCAGGGCTTGCCATACCCAGGACGGGGCAGCAGCAACTCCAGTGCTTCTCATAAAATTCAATAATTCTGGGGATTTAAACTTAGTTTTCTTCTCAATAGGGACAGCTATAAAATCCAGATTTGGAAAGCTGTGCCCTCAGCTAGAATGGATGCTGCCATCTGTATTTTATCTACACAGACACACACACATATATATATCTGTAGATACATAAGACGACCCATCATGCCTTGAAGGGCAGCATCACACCGTTTGTACCAGCTGGGGTGGCTTCTGCTGAGTCAGGCAAATCCAATTTTTTTTTGGTTGGTTGGTTTTTTTTATGGAAAGTTTTCTCCTAGCAGGTGGCATTTAAGTGCCAGTAAAAGCAAATAAATGTCAAGAAAATGGCTCAGGTGGTAAGTGCTGCCAGTTACCTTGGAGCTCATTCTGCTAAACAGCAGCTATTTCTGCCATTGCCCAAAATGCTTAACCAGCTCTGCCCACCACCTTCAAAAAGCCAAATTATGCCTTGAAAGCAGGAGCCTTACCTGTCACTTAAAGTTAGATGCGTGAGTGACTTGGAGTCCATACGCTTACAACACCCCTAAGACACAGCTGCCTCTACACTGGAAGACTGCACATGGGGTGGGAAGAGAGGGATTAAAAGCAATTGAGATCATTGCAAAGGAGTTTTGCCTTAGAAATGCCTTTTAACCAAAGGCACTTTCTTAGAAGAGGAGCTCTGGGTCTTTCACAGCAACCCCAGCAAGGTACACGAATGCCACTGGGACGGGAAGAGCCTGGAAAAAACACACGTTCCCAACAATTTACGACCCAGCCCCGAAGCAGTGGCAGAGCTTGCCTTTGGGAACCACAGGTGAGCAGACCCAGAGCTGCCACGGGTGCCCTGTGCTGGAGGAACGGGCTGAAACAGGAGCTCGTTTCTTTGAAACAGAAGTCAGATTAACCAGACGCACAAACACACAGCTGCACCCAGGGGCACCGAGAGCATCCCCGCCAACCCCCAGCCCCAACTGGCGGGGTGAAGAGCCGGCAGTCCAGCCAGGCACGGGATGCTCCACAGCTGCCCTGGAACGTCCCCCCTGCCCCGAAGAGCCAGATCCCATGGGGGCACTGACCCAGAGCCCCTCCGCCCCACCTACAGGCGGGCAGCAGAGCCCACAGGCTGGGGAGCGGCCACCCAGCTTGGGTGCAGAGCCCGCTTTTTGCAGAATTCACTACAGAAAAGGAAAAACAACCAAGGCATTTAGGAAGATGAGTCAATTTAGCCTCAAAATGCAGCATGTGCTTTGGCCACGGTAAAAAAACAAGAAAAAAATACAAATGAGGCCAGTGATGGAAAACTTCCTTTTCTGTTAAAAGAGGTTATATTTCTGAAGAAAAACAAGACCAAGGTAGTTGTAAAGGAAAGTTCCTTTCCTAGGACGAGAGGACCCTTAAATGAACCAAACCTTGCCAAATTAGTCACGGTACTTTGGTGACACAGGCGAAGTTTTGGCCATCAGGAAGCGCTGCCCTAACTCCTTCCGAGGACGGAACAGACCCGACACGTGTGTCACTTACAAATGACCTAAACCAAGCTTCCTGCACACGTGTGCAGACATATAACGAGCAGAGCCTGAAGCAGAAGAAAGGGTGGGAATTCCGTCAGAATCTGGGACAACACACCGGTGTCTCATCCATCCCCCATCCATCTCTGGCTCTGGGACTCCTGCAATCGGGGTATTACAAAAAACAGTTGCCAAGAGGTGCAATAGTAAGGCCCCATGCGACTGCCAGGAGGGAGGGGATGCTGGTCTCTGTCAGGGAGCCTCCTCCTGCCCCATCTCTCCATCAATGCTCTCCTGGAGCTGGTGCTTGGGACGGGCTGAACCCTGCAGGGTGACGGGGGGTTCGGCCACGCATCGTGCCTTGCTCTTCAAACTCTAAATTGGGTTATTTCTGCGTGGAATCTAGTCTAATGCTACAGCAGTCACACTGGTGTTATCAACAGAAGAGTGATTTTAATATCTTGCTTTGTGGGAGGAGAGAGAACAATTAAGCTGCAAATTAACATTCTGTAAATGGGTTTGATGAAACACGTCTGACCGATAAAACCTGATCAGCTCCCCCCATTCGGACTTTGACCTTTTCATGCCAATGGCCTTGCTCTTCTCCGATCTCCTTCAATAGCACAGGGAAGCAACAGCTCAGTCGCTGCGGCGGAGCACGTCTATCCTTGTCCTGCAAACAGATGAGGGCTCCAACGTTTAAGTATCGTATATGAGAAATGCACCTGCCCCCATGTCTTCTTTGGTGGTGCTGCTGAAATTAAAGTTTCTTCCCAGTGCCGTACGTTGTTATGGCTTGAGAAACTCACAACAATTTATTGTCATTTAGATAATTATTCTATCAACTAATGACCCCTCCCCAACCAGGAAGTGGAAGCGAGGTAAAAACAAGGAAACCCGAGGGCTGAAATACAAACAGATTTAATGGGATAAAACTAGATAATTAACATTAATAACACTAAAGAGCCAGTGCTGATCCCGATGCCAATATGAAATATACAAGGATCATACTCAGCCCATTCTGTCAGCAGGAAGCCGCGCACTCCCAGCAGCGTGACACCCTGGACACTGCGAGCGCTGCGGCGTCCGGGGGCAGGGAAGGGCTCACCGGGGCAAGGAGTTCTCAGGCTCACAGCCATTAAGGGGGAGAGAGCTTTGCAGCAAACTTTCTAATTTATATTGAACGTGACGTTCGTGGTATGAAATAATCCTGTTGGCCAGCTTGGGTCAAGTGCCCAGGTCTTGCTCCACCTCATCCCTGTACCTGGCTAAACTTGAAAACACTGAAGCCTTGAAACCCACATAGCCGGCTGTAAAGTAAATATTTTCACAAATTCAGACACTAGAGTCTTCTAAAAGTGCCGTTTTCCCAAGCACTAGAAGTTAGCCCTGTGCCGCTCACACTAGGAGCGTATGTACAGACGAGGAGGCCTCGGCCCGGGGGAGCCGCGCGCGGTGCCCGAGTCCTGCTCTACCCGGGCCCGGCCCGAGGCGCAGCGCAGCCTCACAGCGACTAGAGGCAAACGCATCAGGTACCTTGAGATGAGCTTTAATCCCAAGAACGCTCATGCTGCCAAATCTGGCCTTTGGGGGGAGGGGGGTGTAGGGGGTGCGGAATCAACCCCAACCAAAACACTCAATTTGTGCTTTTCAAGTTTCAAGAGACTCATACCCACCCGAGGCACCAAAGTTCCAGCCAACTCTCCCTCTGTTTTAACTTGTTTCCATGGGCTTCATTTGCAGACCGGGGGAAAAAAACCCAACACACTGGAAAGCTGGATACACTCGGTAAGATTTTATCCAAGCAGCTCAGTCAAACTAATGAAGAAAGATCATTAAAGACCCAAACTTGGAGTTAATACGTTATTATACAAGTGCAATTCAGCTGCTATGCTAATAAAAAGCCTTTGGGGAATCAAAAGCAAGACAAACTGCAAAGCACATAATTTATAATTCCACTGGTATTCTTAAAAACACACATACAACAAAACAAGAAAAAATACTCAACACATTCTGTATTTGTCTTCCTAATCATTGCCACTTTTCAATTAGAAGGGACCTCATTCCATTTCTCTCTGTAATTTTCCCCAAGGGAAGCATTATAAATGCACTCGGCTTTACAACATGGGCATATTCAGCCTGCAAATGCAAAGTAAGGTCACACTAATTTAATTTTGCATAATTTTTACTCCAGAATACGTTTCAAACTAACAGGTTCAGACATCACATTTAAGTGACACAACCTGCTTTTCTGTGTTTTCTGTCTAGACGCGGCAGCTCTGGGAGTCAATCAGCACACATGCAACTGTTTTGCAACCAAGCATTTTTCCCCCGGATTCTCACAATCCTGAAACTGGATATTCGTGATCAAGTAAAATCGCTTGTCATGTCCCATTCTTCAAGTTTGTGACTCGCTCGCCACTTTAAACCACACGGGGCCCTGACTAAGTGTTTCACAGCAGATTTCTGTGAGGGAATGCCAGGAGCCCCCACTGCTTCCCAACACCGGCAGACTCTGCAGCACGCAGGCTGCTCTCTGCTCGTTGGAGGAAGGCAGCACATGCCCTTGCTGCCCAGCCACTGAGACGATACGGCTCTAAAGTGTCAGAAATGTATGAAAATGGAAGGTGGCTGCAGGCGGTGCCCATGTGGAGGCACTGCACAGGCACGGCCGATGTGGCACCCAGCCCCGTTCCTCCCGCTGGGGACCACATTCACAGCTCGATAAAAGCAGCTGCAGAAAGGTGTATCTCAGAGCTTCTTCAACTGCCTATGAACAAAATGCTCAGCACCCACAGGTTTAAAATGCATACATATTTTTGCGTGGAGGGGAGTCGATGGAACGCTGAGCCTCTGCACACACACACACAGCTCACAACAGCCGCAGCGGAGGTGAAGCTATGATCTTCTTTAAATGCATTTCCTTACTTTTTACAGCTATACTACAGCTCATAAAATGCTTACTATAAACTTTATTAATGCTTTTCCTTCCACATAAGAGTATCACCGTTGAAGACAAACGATCCAAAGTGCTGGCAAGTAGAAAGAGAAGGAAAAAAACAGTATATACCTGCATTTTGCTGCAGTAATTACAGGTACTCCAGCTATCATTTACAAGTGGACAGAACAGCCTTCAGACAGGGTGTCAGCCAAGATGACCTTTGCTTTCAGCTGCGTATAATACACATCTCAGGTCAAAACAGTTATCTGTAAGCTTCAATTATAATTTCTACACAGATTGGAATTGCGTATCGTGAGAGAAGCGATGAGAAGGAGAAGTGAAATTACTCAGGAGATAATGGCTAAGCTGAACAAACGTAGCTGCACTAGCCACAATTCCTAAGACAAAAAGCTTTAAAAAATATGCCAGTCATCATAAATGTTGTGGTGCACCGTGCTAAAACCCAAGTCTGTTTTGCTGAGACAAAATTAAAGCAAGCAGAGAATCCCCTGTAGAATACTTTGCTTCTCCGATGTTCACTTTCACTTCCCCTGGGTATTTTTATCATTAAAAACCCCTTAGTTCTGACTTGAAACAGCGTGCTGGGACAGTTCGAGCACAATGAGTCCAGTCACAAGCTCCCACAGACTATCAAAAATACGCTCTTAAGGGTATGGAGAAAAAACAAACTCCCGCTGCTGATTTCATCTTCTGGTGGACATCAGCCTGGTGTGAGGCAACCCAATGCCCCGCTGCACCCCAGTCAGGACGGCAGACCTCCCGAGCAAGCCTCGCTCTTGAAAGTTAATGAGCCATCAGTTAATTTTTAGCCAGGACGGATGGTATACGCACCTCAGCTTCTCGATACTGCCATGACTGTCCCTCAGCATCACAGCCCCATTATCACTCATTTTATTAGTATTCTTTGGGAAAATACATCAAAAACCCTGTTTTGAGGTTGCTCCGTGTGCCCGACAGAGAGGAGATCTCCTAACAGAGGCAGGCAAAGCCTTCATCAGATTTTGGGAGTGTTGGGCACAGCCCCACCGCTACAGGGACACTTCCAACATTGCTCCAATGCCTGCAATAGCACAGGTCACAGAAAAGACAAAAAAGTGGGTTTAAAATGAAAACTAAACTCCAGTGGCTTCCCCGCATCTAGAAACTGATGTGAATTTGAGTAATAGGAAAATCTAAAAGTAAGTAAGAGTCAGGGAGACTAAAAAGGGGCTGAGAACAACGCAGATTTTGCTATTTCAGGAGTTTTCAGAGAACTGTGGAAACAGCGCTGCTGTGCCACCGCTGCCCACGCTGGCACTCGCCATCAGCTCCTGGCCGGGCAGAGGGGTGTTTCAGCCGGCTGCTGGTTCTAGCCCACTGCGGCGCAGGGACCATCTTGTTGAAGACCCTCCATGAACACCCGCGATCTGAGAGAACAGAGTACTTGTCTACTCTGGGATGTTACTCTGCAACCCAGCCGTATGGAAATTTCCAGTCTGGCCATTTTCCACCATACACAGGGACTACTTTTAATTAAACGTCACTTATGTTCCCAGAGAAACATCCTGTGAGTGCCTAATGCAAGAGTCAAGGAACCCTACCGTGTACTGTGCCTTCACCTCTGGTCTTCGCTTTCTGTGACACACTACAACTTTTACACCAAGACTGAACGGGGTAATTTTGTACAGAGATTCCTCCTGCTGCGTAACAAGCCTCAATAAAATGGGCAGAAACAGATTGAGTCTTTTCTAACTTTCCTGTTGAAGTACAAAGAGATGCAATCAGGTCTCACTCAAACCTGGGCAGCACCTCTCTATCCTCCAGAAAACAAAGGCTAAAGATGACTTCTAATGGCAGGCAGCTTGAGCTCCCTGGTTCCATCCTGCCCCTGCAGCACCCCTGACCACCCCAGCAGGGCCCGCGGATGCCCACACAGGCTTTCAGAGCATGGGTTCACCCACATTGTGGGCCCACCGCAGCCTCCCGCCCCGCTCAGGCGGCAGAGCCACAGCCTGTGGATGAAGTTGATGCAGATAGAGGGGGCTGGCAGTGGGCAACGATGGAATTAAGGTCCCAGGGAAGCCAAAGAGGGCAAGTAGCTGGAGCAAAGCTTGGCATGGGAGATGCAGCACGGCAAGTGGAGGAGTGCTCACCCTGACTCCAGGCACCTAGACCAGTGCCCAGCGGTGGCCCAGGCTCCCAGCCCGTCCACCGCAGAGGGACGAAGTCTCCCCAGGTCACTCAGCCCAGGACAAGACCCACCACCAACTTGGCCTCACCAAGGAACCCCATCCCTCCTGGGACCACAGGTGGAGCACGGCCCTTGGCACATGCATGGAGCCAAAGAGCTCACGAGCAACAGGATGCAATTACTGGGCACAAACCTACTGGCATGAACGGGGAACACACAGCACAGGGCACCCGAGCCCTCTGCCAGCAACCGGCCCTTGGGTGAACGGGTGCCTCCTGCAGGGGTGGGGGGACAGCAGGATACCTGTCGGCACCATGCACAGAGCTAGGTGATGGTTAGAGAAAGCAAGGCTGAGAAAAGCACCTTGCTGTCTGCCCTCAGAGCCCTCGCTCCAATGATGAAGCAGCACTTTCCACTCCCCGCCGCTTCATGGTTATCTGGGGAGCCTGGCTCATGCTGGTGACTCAGAACCAGGAATTCAACGGATCCTGGCCAAGAGCCTGCAATGACGTGGAGTGGGCACCTCGGTGGGACCGTCCCGCAGCAGCCCCCGGCACGGCCCCAGGGACTGGGGACAGCCGGGCCACATCCTGTCCTGAAGCTTATGAAACCCGTAAATGAATTGCTGCCTACCCTCAGCTAAATATGGTGGCACTGTAATGTCACACCGCATGTCCCAGCTTCTTCCATAATCCTTGGGGATTTAGGCTAAATTCCACTGACTGCAACAGTCTGTCCTCCATGCACGCCCCACACACACCCGGGAAAGGAGGGTCTCTACACATCCCCCCCCCCGAGTCTTTCCAGGCATGGCAAAATTAACCGGATGAATTAATGAAAAGTGTTCACAAATCGGCAGCCATCACTTTCATCCCTGATTTTCCATTAACACCTCCGATATCCACAGAGCTGCCCTGGCTGCATGACTCAGAGCAAGACGCAGCAGAGATGTGCACAGACCTGACTGCAGGTCCCTCTCCTCCCAATTTTCTCATCTTTTCATCCACCCCCACCCTTGGGCATCTTCTGTTTGAACAGGTTCCTTGTAGCCCTTCATCGCAGTGCTCTAGTTACATTAAAAAAGCACGTAAAAGACATAAATAAGAGTACAGCTACTTTTCGACTGAGCATGTGCAGACGAGGCTATTCAAGAGTAATAAGGAAGGTGGTAGGGAGAAATGTAAGTCCAAATCAGATTGGTACTGGCAATAACTTGCAGCTTGGAGCTGAAAAGCGTCCATGCATCATTCCTCCCTGTCCACGATTCCCCAAATTCCATGCTTACAAGCTCTGTGGGATGCCAAGCAGGGATGCTCAAGGATTTCAGCCCAGAGCGGTTTCAGGCCAGTAACCTTAAGGGCTTCTCAGCGAGCTTGTGCAGCTCCTCAAAGAGCAACTGGAAAGCAATTCTTGGAATAGGGGCAGGCCTTACATCAGTAACTGTCTGTCCGCACCCAAAATCTGGGCTGCTTCATTAGCATCCTATACGAGCATCCTCTCAGCTGCTGGTCCAGAGGTCCCTGCTTGCTCCCCTACCCACCCAGGGGCTTTGACAGACAGAAGAAAAATATGACCCGGCATTTCTTCAATAGACGTGGACTGCCTTCTTCACACAAAACTTGCTGCCAACGGCTAGGCAGAGACACTGCCCTAAACTAGAAGTGATGGGTCTGACTTTCAGCCGTTCTCAGCACCCACATCTCCGGCTGAAGGCAGCAGCAAGGGCAGGGGCTTGGGCACCAGCAGGCTGCAGAGGAGGAGGAGGAGGAGGAGAGACATCTTTATCCATTCTGTCAGCTCCCTGACAGCCTGACCCGCTCCCCTCCCCGGTCTGCACTGACATTTCAGAGCACCACAGCTCTGGCAGTGCCCAGAGGCACCGCTGAGAGCAAGAAGACACACAAGGACTGTCCTTGCCATGGACGGCTGAGAGCCTACCACGACCTTGCATGCCCAAATAATTAGGGCACAAAACAAGTCCTAATCACTTTTGGAAAATGAAAGCTGAGGACACCCTGTACAGCACCTTGCCTTACGCATACTGACAAGCCGTCCTTTGCAAGCAGAGAACCAGAAAGGCCAGAGCTGACATTACTGAACCGGCCTGCAGCCGGCCTGGACCAAAGCAGGGTCTTGCAGAGCTGGCCTGAGGTCTGCCGAGTCCTCGTGCTCGGTTTAGCGCCCTGCCTGCCCCAAGAGCTTGCACTGGTGCCTGCTGGGCAAGCATACTTTTGGAGAGCAGGGGAGGGGATGTTACAGCAAAATCTGGGCACACTCTGGAGCAGCATGTGGCTCCCTGGAAGGACCCGAGGGTAAACTCGTCAGAATCTAGTCCAGTCAAAGTGCCGTTGTTACGCCAGATGCTCATCAAAGCCTCTGTAAAAGGATGTGGGTTAAGCAAGGTAGCCAAAGAGTGAACTTCATTTTTTCAACTCAGGGCTAAAGAATGTGAATTTGAGATGAGCCATCTGAATCTAGTCACCCTTCTGAGCTGTGATTTTAGTAGAGAATAAACTCACAACTCCTCAGTAGGCAGCTGCAGGGACCTGGACTCTGCAGCATCCCACGGGAGAGGCAGCAGGGTCAGTGCTGGGACCGCGTCTGGCCACAGCCCCTCGCCCTCCCCTGTCCATACATACACCACGGGGGAAAATACTCTGGAACAGCCGCAGCACAGCCTGGTGCAAGCAGCTCTGCCCCAGCACATCCTTCCCAGCCCTGCTTGGAAAAGGGACATGCCCATTATGCTAAACATTACATTTGAACTGCTCTAATTTAAGCAAGAACCAAAACAGCTCCAGGCAACAGCTGGAATCCAAAGGCTGCCAGAGAGGGTGCAGCACTGAACACTGCTCCTGGCTTACAGAGGCCATTTCATCCACCAGATGCTGAGCTCCACTTGTTAAAGAGACCGATGTTCTCCCTCTTGGAGACCGTGGACAGGGAAGAAGAGACGAAAAGAACAAAGAGCTTCAGACGGCAGATTACTCGCCCTCCGCCATTCATCTGTTAGGTCACCTTAGAAACAATCAGACCAGGCAAAGTCACTACCGCGATATTCGTGTATTAGCATCTGCTACATTTATCTTCTAAATAATACCTCCATAAAACCACATACAAAGGCCCCATATTGCCAACAATTGTATTTTTTTACAAGGCAGCACGGGAAGTACTGGAGATAGATACAGAATATGATCTTGATATTGCCACTGCGGGCACTGATCAGCAGCACCCTGGAGCTGCAGCAGCAACATTGCGGCATCAAAGACAGCAGGATCCAGCCCGTGACAACAGGCAGGACAGCTGGGAAGAGTCTGTTGGATTTGGTCCTGCTTCATGCATCATCAGTACAGTTAACAGCTAAACTGCATTTCCAGATTCAATATGGCCAGTTCTGAGGTAGCAAGCAGAAATAATGCTGTGCAAGCTAGGGATGGCAGGCTGAGAGCGGGGCAGGCGGGCAAAAAGCAAGTGGGACTCAGAAAAGGAATCAGTTTAAGAAAAAACATTGCTGGAAAAAGGGTGATGGGGCCCCAAGAAGGCATGTTCATAGTGTCAATCCTTGGGCCATCACTGTGCGCTTAATTTAGTTCATTTTCTTCATTTGTCACCCTGGGTAATCAAGCATCACATCCTCTGAGTCACTGGCAAAAGATGGCCTCATCCTGCACCCCCACCCTCTTTTTTTTGTTTGTTTTAAAGGAAATGGCCCCATTTCATGCTTATAGCCATAGAAATATCAGACTGGTTGGGCCTCAGAAATTTTTTTAGTCCTTAAAACACAGTAACTGTTTTTAAAAGGTGACCTTCCCAAACCAGCATGGCCATGGTGGCTGCTGCGGGGAGTGGGACCTGCACTCAAGGGCCAGGAAGGCAGGATCCGCACGGCAGCACATGGCTTTCGCATGGGAATTGCCAACCTGAGAGCTGGGGTTATCCACTCTTTCTGCTGGGACACCCCTGGCTCTGGGCAGAGATCTGTCAGCTGGAGACTTGTTTAGAGAAACTCCTGAAGACATTAACCAGCTCCCTCAGAGCAATGAGAACTAACGAGGTTCTTCGTGACATTCAGACTCTCTAAAATCTTGCATACAGCAACCATTTCCCTCCCTTTTTGTGTCTATTTCTCTCACCCTCCCCATTTCCAGGATTTTGACACAACGTATTTCATGCACAAGTAAGCCTGATCACAGTCTACTGAGATGACTGGAAGGAGTACCTTGCTTTGGAAGTTACTCCCAAGGGTAAGGACAGCTAAACTAGATTAAAAGAATATAGTAATTTTGATTTTGCACTTAAAAGACAGGTAAATTTGCTCGCTCACTAGAAAACGTTGAGCAAGGCTCATGGCCCCCACCAAGCTGAGAACAACCAGAGCATCTCCCGCTCCCCGAGAGGCGTCACGACAGCATCATCCTGGACAATATCCGGGGCAGGAGCGAGGGCAGTGCATTACCCGCCCCTTCAACAGGAGCATCCAGAGAGGGACATGGGAACGAGAGCTTACAGTTTGCAATCATAAATAGCATGAACCAGAAAAAAACCTACCAAAGAACGAGTGAAAAAACACAGTACACAATATCTGGATCAAACCCTGCCAGCCCACCCTGAAAGACCAAAGAGGTTTTGTTTGTCAGGGGTATTTCTACAGCTAGTAAAAATAAACACATTAATAAATAAGTATTTTCGTATGCCCTGGAAACACTCCCAATCAATATGTTGCTTGGTACCACTTTTTTTTTCCTTCCACCCAGCAGAAACTCATGACAAAGGAAAGCACAGCTCATTTATGAACTTAGCTATAAATACTTTTGCTAACTGCCATTTAGGAATTTCATTTCCTGCTTGAGCAAGTCCTGTTGAAAGAGGCAATTACCAAATTTGTTTCTAGTTATAGAAATAGATGTCTGTTGCTGCCCACATCTGTTTCGACAGACAAATTGCCAGTTGCGGATGCTCCGAGGAGATCAAGTGCCCCATCCAGGGAGGGCTTTGCCACCTCTCCAGAAAGTTCACAGCAATTACAGCGATTGGGTTTCTGATTCCAGCTTGGTTTGAGCCCCGTCTCCCGCTGCAGCGGAGCTGCCTCACACTGATGGGGCACCTGCAGCTCAGCACTTGGCCACCGCCAGCACCGCACCCACTGCCACCGGCACCACCGCGGCCGGCTCCCCTCCAGCTCTGCAGAGACACCCAGGAACAAGCACTTCATTAGTCTCCGGGCCCATCAACACAAGGAAAATTTAATTCCACAGGTCACGAGGATCCACGATGCTGCACTTGTTCTATGCACAGAAAGGAAGCGGCAGCAAAGCGTTCTCCTCACTGCAAGGCTGCAAGATGGCACAGGCTTTCCTGCTCCTTGCAGGACACCCCGCTGCAGAACAGCCAGCGGTGACGGAGCACGGGTGCTGAGGTGGAGGCTTATGGCTGTCATCAGCACAGACCACAGCCTCTCCCAGCTGAATGCTGAATATACTGGGTTTTACCGAGTCTTCCTCCCCGGTGCCCTCCCTTTCCACTTCCCTCCACCCCGGCTGTCCTCTAGAAAGTTTCCATTTCCACTTACTCCTGGGAAAACCGTTTCTCAGCCAATTCCCAACAGGTTTTGGTCCTCTGGGACCAGCGCTGGAGCATGGGCACCCTGAGAGGGACATGGGGACAAGAAGCAACAACACCTGTGCTGAGCAGAATGCCCACTGAGCAGCGTCCAGCGCTGGCCCAGGGCTGCGGCACAGAGAAGCCAGGAAAAAGCAGGAGCTGTGCCCGGGGAACCTCCGCTCCTCCGGCACTTTCCCCGCGTGAATCAGCACAGCCTTGCTCACCCTCCCGGCGCAGCCCTGGGGAGCCCATCAGCACCCGGAGCGGTGCTGGGGACCCCCCGTGCCTCGTCCTGAGGCCGCGGCACTGCGGCTCCCCCGGGCTCCGGGCCGTGGTGCCGCACCAGCCACCCCACGGGCGGCTCACAGACGGGTGTCGAAATCACGGGTTGAGCAAGTTGGCCAAAGCCACACGGGTCACGGCAGGGCTGTAACTGCGACCGGATTTCCTCAGCCCCGTCCAGGGCCATCCAGCAGGACACCTCTCCCTTCTCCGCCTCTCCTCAAGCGCCGTTATCTGCATTGTTTTGCAGCTTTTGCTTACCAAAAAAGCGACCTTTCACAAGGTAAGGCACTCCCATGGAACAAGGACAATCTTAAGTTAGACATAATTATGCACTGCAGAACAAAATATGCAAAAAAGCATGCAAATGTCCCAGACACACACACTGCTGTTTGGTCAATGCAATAGTCAAGTTCAGCTCTCGAACTGGTCTGACCACCACCAGATGGGAGCAAATGCCTGTGCATACTCTCTCACAGACATGTGAAAAATATTTTATGTTTACATATACACACACCAGAGCAAATGGGGGAGGTGAGTAAAAACGCCCCAAATCTGACAAAATTAAAGGTAATAAATTTACTTTGACCTCCGCTGTAGCAACAGCCTGAGAAAGGGTTTAACTCCTACAGCAGATATGCTGGAAGATCTAAATTTTGTTGTAGTGTTTTGCAATTTGTGAGTTTTTAAGCACGCACAAAAAGAGAAGCTGCTCTCCCAGGTAAAACCCAGCAGCATTTGCTCAGCAGAGATGGTTTTTGGAGCCGCGAACAGCGCTGGGTTCCCATGCCCTCCCCTCGCCCGGCCATGGCAGGACAAGCCGAGCCTCCCCATCCCAATCCCCATCACCTGGCACATCTGTGTCTCCCCTGCCCACCCCATTGTCCTCAGCACCCCTATCCTGTCCCCACACAGTCCCCAGACAGCAGACTGATAACACTGAATGGCAGTGGAGAGCTGACCCGCGAGGTCAGTCCTGACAATAGGTTTTGGGGGCAGTCGGAGGGGAGAGGCCCCCGGCTCACCCACTCCCTCCACAGAGGTGATCTCTAGCCTGGCTTTTCATGCCACCTCTGCAGGCCACCTGCCACCAGCCCCCAGGGACAAGGATGCTCAGGTGGCAGGCAGCCCCTGGGGATCAGGATGCTCGAGTGGTACCCCAGGGATAAGGATGCTTGGGCGGCCTCCCGGGGACGAGGATGAGGATGCTCGGGCGGCCCCCCGGCCCCCGGGGATGAGGATGCTCGGGTGGCCCCCCCGCCAGCGGGAGGAGGGCGGCAGCTGCCCTCACACTGGGGCAGAGGGTGACGTCAGGAGGACAGGGAAGGGGGGAAGAGCACAGAGGGAAGGATTATCCATGGACACAGCTTGCCCTTTTCACTGCATTTAACAATAAAGCAGTAGCTATAGCAACAGGGTTAATTAATGCATCCAATTTGCATAACTAAAACTCTGAACACATTCAAACCTTGCTGATATTTTCATTCTTAAACCTGGCCCACAAGGCTGTGCTCTTATGGCAAGGGGAACCCAAACAAACACAGCCATCCATACGTACTGCTCTGCTTGCAGAGAGATGCAGGTACGCGCAGGACATTGCACAGAAACACTGCACGAAGCCACCCCTCAGCTGCGCCTTCTGTGGCGTGACCTGCCGTCGAGGCTCCAAGAGCAACTTGCTCCACATACCTTTATTCCCCCCAGAAAGCATTAGCATTTGCAAATAAGCATATGGAAAAGAACAGAAAAAGGGGGACTGAAGTGTCCTTCAAAAAATAAAACAGGGGAAAACGTGATTTTCAGAAATGGAGGAAGTAAAGCACATTCCAAGACAGAGGGGGTAAGGAGATAGGCAACGTAAAGGTTTCAGACTATCGTATAACCAGAGGGGGAAATGTCTTTTCACCACAAACATGCATCTGCATGATGTCTAGACAGTCATAAAAAGGGCAATTAAAGTACTGCAGGCTGCAGTAAGCTAATGTCTCCTCTCCCAGTCTAAACAGTTGAAACACACTGTACTAACTTAGAAAAAAACCATATAGGACAGAGAGAGAAAGACAAGTTTATAAGGAAAAATGTTTTGAAATTCAGTTTTAAGTAAGCCAGTAAATTAATTCAACCTTGTCAAATCTTTGCCTTATAACATATCAAATATTCCGCCTGCGTCCTGTCTAGACTGTGATAACAAAGGGCATTTAAAGCCCTGCAAGATGCGCTGACAGAGTAGCCATTTAAAGACGCAGTATTGCTTTCTCCATCTAAAACGATTTGTCAGATGGAGTTAAAATGAAAATGATAAGTAATCACTCTGGTTCACAACCATTTCAAAAGAAAAAAAAAAAACACAAAACCCCCACAGCTCATAGATATAAATCCCACTAAAATCATTCCAGTGTATCATACCAGTGGAATTTGTTTGGCCTTTTTTTTCTAATGGCATTTGCTTATTTTTTTTTTAATTTTGTTAATCTGAGCTATCATTAGCTTTCTGCAGCACATGCATTTCTAAATAGGAGTGTATTAGTTCTGAAAGGGCCAGCTCCAAGTATTAATTGATTTATTGATATAAAATGATGACTCGTGGAGAGACAGTATTAAAACTCCAAGGGTTAATACTGAAATGGATTTTTTTTTATTTTTTTACTTAAAAGCAAAAGAATAAACTATCTCACATGAGAGAAAGCAACCAGTCTCCATCACTGATACGGTTCAACTTGGGCAGTCACTGTCCCCAGGAGAGCAAGAGAGAAAGAAATGTTAAAACAAACTATGTGGGTGCGCACAGCATGTTTTTTTACTGAGAAAGGACCATTTAGCAGAAAAAGCAAAGACAGATATAATCCTGTCTAACACAAGAAACATTCTTTTCCCTTCCTGAGCTTTATCAGCTGTTGGAGAACTGAAATCTCAACACACGTTTATATGCAGAACAGCTGATCTGGCTTGGCAGGACAGCAGGCACTGCCCATGATGGAGCAAATGCCCTGCAGGTTTACAGCCACCCCCTTCTAACAAAGGGCAAGACAGACTTTTAAAGACTTTATTTTGTTGTGACATGGCATGACCAGAAGCCCCCGGCGAGGGAGGGGGCTGGGACGTGCCCAGCCCCGGGTCCAACTGCGCTATACGGCTGCTTCTTGGGGGGATGGTGGGGAGAGTCATCCCTGGAAGTCCAAAACCGGGCTGACTGCTGCTCCTCTCTGCTCCTTGCCCCACAGCATCCCACCACCGCCTCGTCTGCACCTCCCTCTCTCTCCCCACCCTTCTTTCTTAATTATTATTTTAATAAGACTGTTTCCAACTTCACTGCTCGTTCCGCAATAGCCCGAGGGCTACAACTGTTCATTAGACAGAATTTCTGCTTTAATTGCACTGACACAGATGTGTAGGTTATCTGGAAAAAATTACTAAAACGAGCAGTGCAGAATGGGGCTGGATGCCTTTCTTCCCTTATGGAGAGTTTAATTTAACATTATTTCCCCCCATACCCTGTAAAAGCAGCATCATTCAGTGCATCACAGGATCGCAGAGGAATTAACCCGGATTGTTCCCGCTGCCGGGGTGCGCAGAGGTGCACTCTGCTCCCCGTGCGGCACCAGGGCTTCCCCAGGGGGAAAAAGCCCAGGTTTGGCTCTGGGGGTGGCAGACTGGGGCTGGGGGGCCTGAGGCCACCGACCCACTGGACTGCAGAGCACAGCCCCTCCACAGGTGCCAGAGCAGAGCCCCGCGGCAGCCCCCTGTGCCGGGAGAGGAGCTGGTGGCTGACACCCTGCCCAGTGACACGTCCCCACCACGTGGCAGGATGGCCTGTGTCCCCCAGGCAGCGCGAGCTGGTGACATTCCCCTGAGAGGGGAAGTAACCAAGACCACCGACAAAGCTTTAGGGAAGAAGCTCATGCTGCTGCACTGCCTCGACCCAACTAGAACTCGTGGGTTTTGCCATAAGGTTAAAAAAGGTCCCCTATGAACTCCTGGCTGCAGCCACCCTGCGTGCCTGCGTCATCGTGGCTTTCAGCAACTCCAGAACCATGGTCCTTGGCAAGATGTGGGAGCACCAAACCCTGGAAGGGCAGGAGGCAATGCCACCACTGCGCATCCCCACACCAGGGTGGGGAACAGGCTCCCCCGGTGCCTCCTCACCCTCTGCCAAGAGGGAAACGACCAGACACAGAGAAATGTCATCGCTTCTGCTCAAGAGCGTCCAGGCTGCGAACCCACCACAGCTGCACAGCTGTCAAATCAGCCATGGAGTTCACATGAACTTCCTCTGCAATTCATGCTGGCGAGAGCCAGACACATAATAGCCTTGGATTCACAGAGAAAGAGCTGCCAGTGTTATTTCTATTTAAAACCTCTATTTGAGCTTCACACACTCATTCTTCACACATAATACACATGCACATACACACAAAATGCTTCTGGATCTGGCTCCCTGCTGCATTTCACTTCATCAAGAGCACTGCCTGGTAGCGATTTCAGGTTTTGGCTCACTGTTATTATTTAATAGATTTTAATTCCATAACAAAAAGTATGAATCTGCCAATTTTTTTGTTAAGTCTTATTGCCAGGAAGAAAAAAAAGAAGAAGAAATCATGTAAGAAACTTGCTACCAACTTCCGTATCGCACAGTTCCCCCCCTTACCTGCCAGCCCAGGCAGGGGCTGCTCTCCGGGGCCGCAGCACAAGGGCTGGGTGAAGGCTGCGGCTGCGGGAGCATCAGCTAGGGCAGGGGGGATAGGCAGATGCACACCAAGGGTTCAAGTCCTACCTCTGAATATGTCTAAACGCCATTAAAAATGTCTCCTTCAGCAAAACTCATCTTTGATTTAAAGGGGGGGGGGCGTGGAAAGGGAGGGGGGGATTTCACAAATGCTTCATGTCAAAAAAGTCTATATTAAGGGGAAAAAAACCCTCAAAACTTTCCTTTGTTGCTAGGGGACTTACTTGCTCTGTATCTGCTGAAAACCTTTAAAATTCCACCATTGGATTTGGAGAAAACCCTGAAACTGAAGCATCTCATGTGCTAGAAATCAAGAGACAGAGCACATCCGTTCCATCCTTCATTTGTAAATACTTCGCTCAGGCCTGACTTCGTTTCGTATCTTGGTCCTCGATGCTTTTTGGCAGTTTGCTCTAGACTTCCTGGCAAGGGCTAAAAGGTTTCTATTTAGCTGGTGTCAGCTGAGCATCTGTGCCTGCAAGAACTGGAGTGGGGGTGATCCCGACTGCAATTCAAAAGCACATTTCTTTTTGGGAGCTGCCACAAGAATTTTAAATCCAAGTGTGTTTGGGTAGTGGGGGGACTCCCTCCAGAGGGTCCCTGTTGCCATCCCGAGCAGAGCACCCAGTTCTGGGAAGCATTCCTGATCAGCGGGGGGGAAAGGAGCTGGGAAGGCTCCATAACCTGTGACCCCCCTAACAAAAGGCAGGGAGAGCGTCTAGACCCGCAGTCTGCCGGGGGGTGAAGGCGAGCATTGTGTGCCTCCATCAGGCAGGCACCGACGCGCCGCAGGACGGGGCAGCAACTCAAGCCCCAGCTGCAGAACCCACAGGTTTCGCCCCAAAAGGCGCGGGGTCATCGGGGGTGGGGGGGAGCCGCGCAGCCCACCCCTCCTCGCCAGCACGGGCAGGCAGCGGCTGTCGGGGCAGCCTGACCAGCCCCGAGTCTCCCTACGCCCCCATGTATTTCACACGTACTATCTTCACTCTCCTAAACACAGCCATCCCGTCTTCCAGCTCAACCACAGGAGAGAACAATAAAAAATGTGCTTCCTTCCACAGAGCCTTTACATTTTGCTTTCCCTGTCCGTCTCAGTTAAAAGCGGATGAACCAAGGTTTTCCGCCTCCACCAAGCCTGGAGACCAGCTCAGCATTCAGAAAAGCCCAATCTGAGACCCAGCTCCACCACATACTGCTTGTGTGACCCTGGGCAAGCCCTTTGGCTTCTCTGTGTTGTAGGTCCCCACATATAAAAATACAAATACCCTAAAAAATGCTAGAGCTAAGCGCGTAGAGAAAACAGAAGACTTATTAAAAGCCCTCCTTAATCTCTGCCAGAAGGAAAACACTATTACCCAGTACTTAAAAAGACGCATTGAAGGAGACAGAGCAGCTGGGGGTGTAGGGATGCCCCATCAGAGCAGGGAGCTCCTGCCAGCCACCCCACGCACCCCAGGACGGGGCGCTGCCAGGCCCCCGCTGTGCCCTTGGCCACGCTCTGGCCATGGCACCATGGGGGGCAGGAGCAGCCCCTGCCCTCAGCACTCCCGGCAGACAGCGGGGCTGCTCCTGCACGGAAACACACCATCGCCAGCAACCCAGGGATGAGAACTTTCAGCAAAACTGACATGAAACAGAAGCCGTTAGTTTCACTCTTCCCGAAGGAAAGACTACCTCTCAGAAGCCAGGTTTTCTGCCAGAAGATGTGTTCCACATCAGCCGTACAGACACTGACACCAGAGGGACTGGACCGTGCAGAGCTGGTGGCACCACCCCGGGCATCGGCAGTGCCCGCTGGCCTGGGAGCACTGCTCACGTGGGACCTCGGCCGGTGCAGGGGTCTGCTCCCAGGCTGGACCTTCAGAATCACAGCTGAAGCCAAGCAAAGGCACCCCCACCAGCTGAGATAGTTTATGTAGCCATTAAAAGCCCACACGCTTCTGATCAGAGGTGAAATACGAACAGTTGAAGTTTTATTACCCTGGTAGTCACCTGATGCCAATCCTTCCCCAGAACACCATACACCACGTCCATACCTTTCTACTTAGAGAAAAGGAGGGACAGGGAGTTTCTTCTCCCCCTGCCTCCGTCACTTCCTACCCCATTTCCGAAACATCATCCCTCCTGCAGCAACTCCTTCCCCAGGCACTCCAGGCTGACGCTGCCCGCGGAGCCGGGAGCTGCAGCAGGATGCACTGGTGGCACTGGTGCCATGCACCCGCGCTCTCGGTGAGGTCCAGCCCAAATGTCCTCGCAGCCGGGCACCGGCCACGGCAGCAGCTCATCTTCTGACAACTGCCTGCGATTTATTTTTGGTACACAGGCACAGGGAGACTGACAGATCCTACACTGGGATTTTATCAGCAGTATGCAGTTATGGGAACAAATCCTTTTAAACTGCCACAACAAAATTCCCAAACCCGCAACAATAAAATAAAGAACAACACAGGGGAGCGTGGCAGCAAATACAGAGCATGACCCAGGTTCCAGGAAGCAGAGGAGGTTTGTGCGACCACTAAGAATCCATTCAAACTTCTGAGAAATCAGTAGACCACGCATTTTCATCTAGTTACATATTCTGCCTTGTGAATTTTGTTTTTTGCAAACCCTCCACCCTGCTCTTTGATTTTGAAGAGTTCAAGGACTACATCCCCTCCTAAACCAGATGAGTGGCTCCCTGGTGAAGGCTCCTCCTCTTTACCCTCCATACCGTTCCCAGCCACCCTCTGCGAGGAGCTGAGAGCCCACACAAGACCCACAGGAATTGCCCCCCATTTCGCTCCCCGTGGGCGGATGGCAGTGCCTGACGTGGCCCCAGCGCAGCTCTGGGCAGAGGTTGGGGCCCAGCCGAACCGACCGCCCCGCAGCAGGTGAGAGAGTTCCACAACAAAAATTAAGGGTCTGACATCCACACCGGAGACATCCAGGAGTTACCATAAGACAGTAGAAAACTTTAAAAGCCTAAGAAAAAAAAAACCAACAAAGATAAATATCCCTTGGGTTGGTCTCGGGTGCAGTGGTGCTCCCTGCCCAGGGTTTGTGCTTTGACCTCCCCACATGTCCAGGGCTTTAGCCCGGACACCATGGGGATGGGCAGGGGCATCTCCCCCAGGGGGTCCCAGCTCTGCAGCTAGGACTGGGCGCTCCGGGAGGATGCGGCCATCAGAGGCGGCGATGTCTGGCAACACCGGCACAGGCTGTAGCTGCAGACAAGGACCCAGACAACAAAGGCGAAGCAAAACGCCATCAGATAGAGGCAGACGTGTCTGGCAGACCATGGCTTTCAGAAGCCCGAGGAGACTTTCTAGGCATGCCCTGATGTCTGCAATCACAGCTCCTCACTGGGTGCACAATTAAGCTGGCAGCAAGATCGTTTAAGTGTCCTACACCGTATTCCAAATAGTATCCATCTAATGAGAATAAAAACCCCCAAAGAGTACAAGAGTGTGGCAAAGGAGCAAGCAACTGGAGACTGCAGGGAACAACTCTGCAACAAAAAAAAATTATATTTAATTTTCTGTTATTCATATTCTAAGAAAACCGCATGTTTTCACTTGCATCTTTGCCTCCCCCCCGAGGCACAAACATACACACAAAATGGGACAGGGAAGACCAGGGAAAGCAGGAAGAGCAGCACAGCTAGAACACATCCCTGCTCACATGCTTTCCTAAATCACAGGACAAAAAAACGGGTGCAAGTTTTACAACAGTCGAGCAACAGCAAACATCTTTCGCCAGAGCGAAAACGCTCCGAGCTATGCTGCTCAGAGGAGTGTGATACTGGGCTCCCTCTGCCCACCTGGCTTACCTGCTGAAATCTGTTGTTTAAGGCATTAATATAAAATAAATATAAACAAGTCATTGGTGCTGTGGCACGGTTCCCCTGTGGACTGCGCCAGTGCCCCGGCAGCAGCCCCGCACGCTCCGGCTGCTCCCAGCCTCGGGCTGCTCCCACCACAGCAACGCTGCCGGGGGGACGGCAGGGGTCCCACAGCTTTTGTGCATAAGCAAGGACTATCCTGCTGTGCAACCAGACTCTGCCATCAGGCTCAAAGTAAAGCAACTGAAATAATTCTTTCTTGTCTTAATTTAGATTATGACTTTTACTGATAGATGCTTGATAAAGGTCTAACGAATGACTTGTAGGTATTATGAGCACATTAAAGATCTGAGCGTGGTTATAAGCCAAGGTCATAAGCTCTGTTGACTTCCCAGGCTCTATAACAACTGATTAGCCATTTATTAAAATCATTTATTCACCACTTGTTAACACTTTATTTAGTCGGTTCTTCCTCAGCAGGCTTAGGACACCACATTTGAGCAAAGACGCCTTACTTTTGAGGCACTCTCATAAACTCAATTCTAAATTGAGAGAGCGACCCATACACATCACAACAATGTCTTTTTAAACCAGCAAAGGCTCTTTTGCAGACAGGTTCAGCTCAAATCCAGCAGCGTGGTTCACTAGGGCTCCTGATGCCTGGTTTTGTCCATCCTGAACACGAGCAGCTCCTGCCATGCTTAACAGGAGTCTGACATAACATGACTTAAAAAGCTTCAGGTTGTCAAACTACTTTCACAAAATACAGTGAAAGCTTTTTTCCTCAATGTAATGCTGCTCATTAGTTTGCCAGAGTAACAGCAAATGGAAAAGTACTTGTGCTTAAAAAGACACAGAGCTTCAGAAGATGTTTCTATATTGAACAGTGGAAGAAAAAATCCCATTTAGGATTAACAAAATGCAGCCAGCTATCTGCAGACAAAAACTATCGGGTTTGCAAGATCAGCCTCTGAAGACACCGCTGCATCCCCCTCTGCGCTCCGAACAGCAGCTACCGCCGCTCGCGGGGCAAGGCAACGAACCACCCGTTTCGTCAAATGAGTAACCAGGGTGTTTATAGTACAGCAGCTGCAATCATGCAATCAGCCTTCATAATTAGATCTTGGCAACTCTTGAAATACTTCACTTACCCAGTTTACCTGGAAAGGTGCGACCTAAACATTCAGTGCCTGGAGACATTTGAAAGAAAAACAGAAAGCACCCGTCAGTGACGCGAGCCACCTCTGACTGGCTGCAACACCCCCCAGCTCCCCTCTGGGGGACTCGCCCTCCACGAGCCCCCCTGTAGCCAACCACGGCTGGCACCTGCGCCCAAGCCTACAACCTCCGCAGCGGCCAGGAGTACCCAACGCGCTGCGAGCTGCGTCTCACCGCTCCCGGTAATGACCCCACATGCTTTTCCCACACCAGACGTTGCAGCATGAGGTCCCGTTCCTCTCCAGCCATGCCTCTTCACTTCCCCAGGACGACCCTCCTCCAGCACTTGTGGCCAACTTGCCCGATGACATGCTGAAGCCTTACGAAGGTTTCCGAAGAGTTTGGGATGACTCAGCGCACCCCGAGACCTTCCCTCCACGGTGCCAGACCGCCTGTGTGTGGCCGGCAGCACTGTGCCGTGGGTGACGTGTCCTGTGCCACCTCCTCCGCAGACACACGCAGCTGAGCCCTGGCAAAGGCTCAGGGTTTCCTGACACCCACCCTGCCCCTGACATGGTGGGGGGCAGAGGCTGGGGGGTGCTGGAGGGGAAGACCCAAAGCAAAATATAGCACAAAACCCCAGATGCAATGCCCAGCAGATGTATTTTCAAGTGAGGAAAACTCATGACTTCTCTCTGGCCCATCAGTGAGCAGGGCATTACTAGCTGCAAAACTGGTGGGGTGACGAGACATGGACCCCCCCAGCAGGCCAGGCCAGCACTCTGCCGTCCCGCAAAGATTTCACCAGAGAAAACCTGTGTACGGGGCTCTTTTATAAAGCCCATAAGAACTGTCTGTCACTGATAATGGTTAATTGGTACTGATTAGCACCTGCCACAGTCTGATGCCAAAGGAGACCTACTGGCCCATAGAAATGTCCTTTACCCGGGGAGGGGGAGGCTCCCAAGACACCAAGCCCCGGGCGCTCACACGCTGCCCGCTCCTCACCCCGCAGCGCAGGAGAGCAGCCGGGAGGCTCAAGGGGCCACAGGAACACACCATTCCTCTCAAATAAAGCTTTAGAAAGTTACTTCCCATGCACCTGAGAGAACAGAGATGAGAAACTTTTTCACCCCAGGAAAAGATTAAGAGCCATTGAGCAGCTGTAAATTACGGCAGCAGCTAAACAACTTGGGCTCCACAGGCTCGGAGTCAGCTCGCTGATTTTAAGTCCCAAAGTGATGGTGCAAATGTGTGGCGTCGCCTGCACTGACATGGGAGCCGAAGGCCTCCGCAGGGCTGTGCGCTGCCGGCACCGACCCTCACAGGACAGGAAAGAAAGGAATTCTGACAAGCCAAACGCCAACGGGCGGCAACAAGCTGTGACCTCCTCCTCCTCCGCGGCTAGCTTGCCGCAGAGCCCGAAAAGGGGTGGGAGGCCAAAAGAAGAATGGAGACCGAAAAAGGGGTAGGAGGTCAAGGGAAAAGTAGAGGCTGAGAAAAAGTGGAGCCCAAAAAAGGCCTGGGAGGCCCCAAAGGTGTAGGAATCCAAATGAAAGTCAGAGGTTGAGAAAAAGCCTCCGTGCCTGCAGCTGGCTGGATCAGGATCGGTTGTTCTCTGGTTAAATTTCCAGAGGGCACCGTCTCTCCCCACACGCCGCTGCGCAGCACAGGGAATGCCCACACGGGCACAGCCCCCGCCACGCCACATCTCACCCGGGACGTTCTGGCAACGGCCCGGGATGTACGGGAGAAATGAGCCTGAACTCCCTGAAGCCAGGCAGGGTTCGAGGACGCTGCTGCTCACCTCTCGGGGCTCGCCTGGCTCTCACCTGCTCACATTTGCCCTTTCGGTTTAGCCATGCATCTTGCCAACTTTAGAACGCACACGAGAATTTGCACTTAAAGTCAGTGCTTTAAACTTGACCGTCGGTCCTACTCCCTTCCTCCATATATGCGTAACATTTGTTTTAATGCCATCAGCAGCAGGGAAGAGGCACAGGAGTGTCTGAGCAGTGGCTGCGTGTTCCCTGCGGATGAGTGCCCGGAGCCCTGCTGGAGCCCCGTCCCGCCAGACGTTTCCAGGCGAAGGGTGGCTCATGCCGCCTGCACGCCAGCAGCAGCAGCGAGGAACCAGTAATTATACTGGCTGGACCAACACCTGTTAGTGGTTTTGTCTTACACTGTTTGTGCAACCAAACAGTCTGCCAACAAAACAAAGATGTACTTAGTCTAAACAGGTGAAAACATGAAACAGGGAATGGAGCTGCCATGTTTGTCCCACAACGCCTGTGTGCAACACATGCTGGAAAATGATTTTTGGTTTAGCCTGCAAGAAGGCTCCAGAATCAAGTAAAAGCATGGCATGCACCAAAAAGACAAGTCTTTGCTGTGGAAGGAGGGCAGAGGACTGCCCGTCCCCAGGGCCCAGCTCCTGGAACCGACCTCACACAGTGCAGGGCTCAGGGATGCTCTGTGCTGGGCGGCAGCACCAGCACCAACAGAGCCTGGCCTGCCAGCAGCGTGGCCGGGAGTCCTGACGGACCAGGCATCCCACCCAGGGCGGCCTGCAGGGCCGGCTGCCCGTCAGAGCTGCTCCCCAAAACGCCAGTTTGGATCAGAAACGCTCGCTCCCACCACGCCACATGCCGGGGTCTGCACGGTCAGGGACCTTCGCGCCGCATTTCCCAACCATGGATCTGGAGCTGGGCAGCGCGGTGGGAGGGGAGGGTGAACATCCCGAAGGACCAAGGGCAAAGACTCCAAAGGACCCAGGCCAGCCTCAGCCTTTCTGCAAGGCAGGAACGCCAGGACCAGCTCCAAACTGCACCAAGTCACACCCAAGATACGCTCCCCCAGCGGCAGATGGGATTTATTGTAGATGATTTGTCCTGGCATAAAACATCCGCCCCACTTCTTGCAGCCTATACTGAAAGCCACTAAACATCAAATGGAGGCAAAATGTGTATCCCAGCAACATCTGGAATTTATCCCTTCCTTCTTCCGAAAAAAAAAAAAAAAATAAAAATCACTCCCTATTCTTTTTGAGACAGAAAACTGATTATATAGAATTATAATGTTGGAAGAAGATAGAGAAGAGCTGAGATTTTCCTTGAAACGCTGTTTGGACAATTAAAAAAAGGATAGTTTCAAAGAAGCAGCAAATCCTATCTCAGCTTTTTCTGCCCTGTCTCACAGTGCCAGGCTTTCCTCCCATGTGCTGGCTAAGACACTCTTAGGAAAGCAACAGAGTTTTTTCATCCTTGCAACACCTTTAGTAAGCTAGAAGAAAAACCAGCTCTAAGTCCTAACTGGTGGAAAATACACCAAATAAAAAAAACATTCTTCCAGTTCCTGCCAAGAAGATTCGGAGGAGCCTTGTTTTCACAGAAGCATAGAATGCTTTGGGTTGGAAGGGACTTTTAAAGGTCACTTAGTCCAACCCCCCTGCAATGAGCAGGAGAGGTTTTCCGTGGAGAAAAGCTCTTTGGGGATCAGCTTTCCAAAAGAAGATGGGTCAGTCTTCACCCAAGAGAGCCAGCGCTCTACCTCTCCAAACAGAAGAACGGAAAGGTTTTAAATATAGAAACAGAAAATATTATTTGGATTAATAGGAGGATGCAAGGTCAAAACATTATATCCTGCGCTTCCTCAGGCTCCCGATCCCAGAGCAGCTGGGTGACAGCCCCACAGCATCCCCTGGCCCCAGTCATGACCGGGAAAGCCTTGGTTTGGGGGAAACACTCCCCAGAGGGAAGCAAAGCAGTCGTTCAGGGCAAGCCCACAGAAGTGCCTCCAGTTACCAAATGACTTAACCTAACTGCATTGATCGGGCTGCAAGACAAATCTGCACTCCTTGGCACGTGCACGGTTAGGAGGGGACGGCTGCATGAGTTCTGCATCTTCTGCCTGACAGCAGTTACAACCCCAGTAAAGGATGCCCGGTCCCGTGCCCATGCCAGCCCCGGGCAGCCACAGGGGGAGACCGCAGGGCGAGCGCAGGGCAAACCCCCTCCTCACCACGCAGAACCCCAAACGGCAGCTAGATCGGACTTGGCAAACGAGGGCAAGGCTGTTCCTAGAACCAGTCCCATTACTCAGGCTCCTCAACCCCCATCTTGGCTGCGCGTGGACTGGATGCAGGATTTCATCAGGACATTAAACTTGGAAGCTGTAAAATCACTGTGCAAAAAACCAATTACACCTATTTTTGTAACAGACAATTTAAGCTTGTATTTAGGTCCCCTCACATACCCCTACATTACATAAAGCATTTCTTCGACTTGAAATGTAGCTTTCTAAAGGCCATTTTGCTTAATTTAATAGATGCTTAACGTGGGTCTGCAAATCTCTGGAAGCGTAACCAAGGAAGACACGTGGCTGCAAGATACAGCGTGATGCCTTCCTGAGCAAACAGAAAGGAGGGGATGAAAAGCATTTCCAAACCCATGAACCTGCTGAGACTGGAGTGCACTTGTGGTCTGAACAGCAGCAAAACCCTGCGGCCAAGTCAAAAGAGAAATTCCTGAACATCCGCAGGCGGCCGTTAACCCAGCTGAGAGCAGTCAGCGCCCACAGGACAGATCCTTCCCACGCTGCACAACCCAGCCCACGCAGGCATGCCTCCCTCGGATTTCAAAGAGCTACTTTCTGAACTTAAATTAAATAAATGCAGTCATCTTTGCTTTTTTTTAAAAAAAAAAAAAAAAAGCTGCACTAATAAAAAGCTCATAGTGAATCTATTAAATTGAGGCTGTCCATTATGTTTAGTGTTCCTTACAATTCAGGCCTGGATGGCAAGTCAATGGATGCTGGAAAGTATTTATCAAGAAAACCCATGAGAATGATGAGGATTAAAAGCTATCGGCAAGACAGGATGCTTTTGTAACCCCACAGTTTGCTCTGTGCCTCGCTGGGAGCACGCAGGATCCCCCAGAAACCTCTACACCCCCGGTTCCTGAGCCCATCTCTGGCACATCAGTTGACAGCACAGACATCACCTGCATTCCCCACAAAAGCTGAAAAGGCGCAACTTGTACATACTGCTATGAATAAGTCACACTAGAGAAATGTAAAACGTTCATTGCGTGACATGCCAGTGATCAGCATCATTAAGCGCTACACAACCCATGTGTGTGTCTGAGCATGCTGGAGAGGAAGACACTGAACTCGAGAGCGCATCTTCCAATTCAAGCAAAGTCTCATTACAGTAATATAAGTGAAACAATAGAAGTGAGATTCCTGTTTATTATATGGGAAATTATTGTAAATTAAGATAATTTTACTTTGAACTGTGTGAAGCAAATGTCCATAAATCATGTTGTCCCTGAAGTGTCCTGAAGGAAGCACCTAAGAGCCCAAGGTACTTTCAAAGCTCAGTCATAAAGAGCCTAATATGTATATGCTGGTGTAAGTTACTGAAGTCAAGAGACCACCCTTGGTAAGGCGGAATAATGATGGAATGAATGAAAAAAAAACATAGAAAGAGCAGGACCTGCTCCTCCAGGAAAGCAGCAGAGATGTCTGCCTTCAGCAAAGCTGAGCCCCTGCAGCCGAGGCCAGCGCCAGGGACATCGATGCTCTCCGATCCTCGAGGAACCGGGTCTCATCACACCCATA
This sequence comes from Dromas ardeola, assembly GCA_013398915.1. Lineage (NCBI taxonomy): Eukaryota > Metazoa > Chordata > Aves > Charadriiformes > Dromadidae > Dromas > Dromas ardeola. Next base: position 130,530 of record VYZM01013595.1, read on the forward strand.
CCTGTGAAGATCGCAAGGAAATCCATCCTGGTTTCAAGTCTGGAGCATGCACCAGGAACGAGTCCCACCTTGGGTCACGTAAGCTACCAAGCTGTGGATTTCATCCTCTGGGCTCCAACAGCTGGCTGTTGCCCTCAGCAGGGTGGGAAACGGCATGGGAAGGTGCGGGAGGCTCGGGGCACGGCTTCGCTGTGGGGGTGGTGCTTTTTGTGTTATTAGAAATAACAATATTAATCACAATATTAAACAGAAACCACTAAGGGGGAGAATTTCCAAGCTGGCCCAGCACCGAGCCCAGCCCGCAGCAGACCCCCCAGCAGCTTCCCTGGGACTGTCCTCGGCAGCCGGAGCCACAGATGTGTTGCACAGGGATGGAGGAGGCAGACAGCAGATTCAGCAGGACGGCTGTAGAGACTTGGGCTTGGAAATGTTAAGTTTTAATGCTGAGCAGTTAGATGTCTTTTGGGAATTCATCCAAATGGCACTGTTTCCTTCCCACTTGCCCTGCAGGTAAATCTAGCATGTGGCTTACACAATCTGTTGACTTAAATAAAGCAAGGGCATACGAAGAAAGCTGCTCAGACATCAGGAGAGGCTCATCAGTCCTTTGGACAGAAGTCTGGGTCACGTCCTCCCCCGCGTCGTGTGCTCGGCGCACCGGCCGGGGCCCGTCCCCCTCTGTGGGAGCAGCCCGGCGAGAGGGCAGTGGCGATGGCCACAGCCTTCACAGCGTCAGGAGCAGGACAACGACAACATGTTGCCAAATTCTTCCATATTTTTAGCGAGCTACGATGCTTAAATTCAATTTACAGAAATTTGAGTCCATGAGCTCTGTGCGCCAGTCAAGTCCTTTAGAAATGAAACGCAAACGAGCACTGACCACACGAGTCCGCCGGGCTCGGGGGACAGGGCCGCAGCCACCCCAAACCTCATGGCGCTGCCCCAGCTCGCCCCCAGAGTGACACTCGTCCATCGGGCGGATGCAGGCTGTTTCCGAAGCCCTGTGCTCTGCGAGACCTGGCGCGATCCCCCTCTCCCACAGGCGAAGCCCAGCTGCAGCACGAGGTGCGGAGCTGGCGGCGGGATGGAGCCAGCCCCAGCTCCACCACCCTGCGCCCCGGCAGCGCTGCGGGCCCTGGCTCTTCTCCGTTGCTAGTCCCAAACCCCCTCCCGCTAGTCCCAAACCCCCTCCTCTTCACCGCCCACCCGGGAACCCAAGCGCCAGCCCCGGGTCCCAGCCCGCCCAGTAGCCATCAGGGCAGGGGCAAACTCCGCCTCCCCCAGAGCAAAAGACTAAAACCTGAACAAAGCAATTCTGAGGCGGATGCAGACAGGGCTGCTTTTGTTAGCAGAGTTACGAAGGGGAAAATGAATTCTCACACTAGTGAAATGGGACAGAAGTATAGGAAGGCTACCTCGTAAGATGCAGGTCACCTTACGCCTGAGATTTTAAAGCACTGAACACGCACGTGAAAGGAAAACCAACTCAGCTGGCCACCACTGTCTCTACTAAGATGGTGCACTGCCATCCTGCCCAATGTGCAAATGAGAAACCCTACCACTGGGCAAGTTATATATCAAGGGCAAGTTAATTAAGTATTAGGCTGAATTCTGCATGTAAAGTATATAATGTCTGAGGCCTGCAACAGCAAAGAGCTGGACTTTGCTACTACAAATACTCATACTGCACGTTAGTGTCTGAATTTTAAGGAATTTAGAAGAGACTACCATAGCAGTTACGATGGTGAGCTCCTTAGGAGGCAAGCTAGACACTCAATCCATCTCTCATATCAGGCCTATGTTAACATTTAAATAGGACCTACTGTTGTGATCTTTAGCAATGAGCAGATGTGGTTTTGAGTAATGGTTAGTGTTACTTAACCGGTTATATTCACTAATGTAATTGACACCTATTCCATCATCCTTAATACACCCACTTCTTTCTCCGATACCATAAATAGATTAGAAAAGTTTCTGCAGATGGCCATGACCCCATTTGTTTGTGCACTTAGCCATGTATGAATCACTCTTGGCTTGTAGCAGCACTCTGGAATTACTGAAAGATAACTAGTCGGCACAGACACCAATAAATGAATCATGCTTTCCACAAGACCAAACCTTTGGGCTTTTACAGAATCTAATTACAAAGTAAGAAGAAAAGAACAAAGAAATTACTCAGTCTATTTGCACAAAGTCATGCAGAGTTGATTCATAGTTTTACAGAATTATTACTGACAAACATTTGTAGGGGGTTAGAGTAACAAACCAGCTACTTAATATATTGGACAGAATGAAGAGATGGAAAAAAATCCCCAAACCGCGTCCTGCATATATTCTTTAAAAGTACTATTGATTTTTGTGCAAGTACCTCTTTTCATTCTTGGTATGCTCCAAGCCTGAGGGTTAATCAACTTTCATTCTCCAAGGCTGAATTCTGCTTTGCTGTGTTGCTTGGGCCAAGTTTGCGAACGTGGGAAATGCTCTTGCCCCTGCTGGAACGCACACCTCGCGCCAGCAAACCCCCACGGGCACGAGTGGGGGCTCGCGAGCGGAGCAGAGAACTGCCGTGCGCAAAAGCACCTGCCCTTCTAAACGCACACTTTGGATGTATACTGCAAACGAAAAAATGAGCCAGTCTGAGGCATTTTATTGAAGATATGTGCGAGACTGAATACACTGAACACAAATGTGTGAACCAGTTGAAAGCACTGTGGACATCCACCAACACCGACAACTTGTGAGGCAAGTTTCAAAAGGTGTGCCAGGTACCTCTGTGTAATGCCACAGCCTGTGACAACACCAACACACACCACACACAGAGAAAAACACACCCTCTTCTTGGCAGAGCATAAGCCTCCTCTTGTATCAAGGAGCAACTGGAAGTCTGAATACTGGGAGAAAAAAAGAGATACTGTACCAATTACAACCACAGCAATGCTGTATGCAGTGAAAAAAATAGTGTTAAATTAAAAAAAATCAAAAGGTGATGGGGGACTTGGTGCCAGCCTGAGCCTGAGATATGTATCAGTGCATTGGTTGCATCCCTGAGTGCGACGGCTGAATTTACAAGTCTCATGGCCACGCAGCCTCACACGCCCGCATCAGCATCCCATACCACAGAGATAAGCAGAACAACAAGGATAAAGTCCAACTGAACAAAGTCACTGACATTTTGGAAAAGGATGTAAATTAAATGTATACATGATGCTATTTGTCTAAGGCCTTCCAGCGATGCTACCCTCTACATGTCACTGAAGACCCAACTTCATGGGCTAATTTAGCTTGCAAATGACACGTGTGCCCTCTTCTACACACCAGCTGAACCTGGTCCACAAGCAGAGAGCTGCCAGCCTGGTACAGCTTAGAGTCACAGCTCAACAGAGGTCAAAACCAGCACCTGAAGAGCTACCACGCAGCTCTATATCAATTTGGGAAAACTTGCTTAGCTGTCCCTCACCCTTAAGGCTGCTGATTTCCCAAGAGAGGCATAAACTCCACCCCAAACTGGCTACAAGAGGGAAAGGTGCTATGCAAGATTTCAATGAAAACCTTAATACACATTCCCAATTCCTACTCTCTCTCCTACTCTACCCATACTACATAAATTAATGCAACAAGCTCTCTTGTACAAGAATATGTAGGTGACAACAACCTTCTCCCTCCGACGAAAGTTCATCTGTGCTGTAGACAGAAGGGGCAGAAAAAGGTTCCCAACAGCACCACTACAGCAGCAGTGGGTTATCTTTAGAAAGCTCAAGTCACTAGAATCAAGGTCTTCAGGTGCAACGCAAGACTAAAAGGATGCACGTGCTAAACAGTAACATGTCCTTTAGAAGGAAAAAAAAAGATGTATCAGGAACCTGCAATATTAGGTGGATACTTAGATAACCCCTGTAAAACATATCGCAGCAAAAATGCTAATGCAAGTTTAGGTTTCACACTGGAGATATTTCAAAAGATTTGCAAAGCTTTGATAATATTTAACATCTCTACTAATTTCCCTTTTGGTGTAATCATAAAATTACCATAGTAGGCAAAAGATCTAGGATGAACTACAAGTTCTAGCTGGCTCCAAAGCCAGCAAGAATAATGTGTGCTGTTACTATTTTCTCTCAAAACATACCTCTGCAAAACTGACTTAAAACGAGAAAAGAAATTGTGAAACTGTCATTACAAAGAAGCATTTAAAACACAGATCAAAGTGCCGCCTTAGAAGCTGTATTCCTTGCCAAATCATCAAAGCTCTCTTTACTCTCAATAGCTCCCCAAATCCTCTGATTTGGATGATAAACTCCTACAGCTGAAATTTATCTGCTTTAAAAAAAAAAAACCAAAACCAAAAAAACCCAAACTCCACAACTCCTTTCTCTGGTTACCAACTACTTCATTAACCAGTTCATTTTGAACTACTTTCTTGTATTACTAAATCAATTAACTTCCCCAAATGTGTTTATGCCTGTACACACACACAGAGCACCCCGATACTTTTTCGGGTATGGAAAACTCGTCAGCTCTCTGAGGTGCGGATGCCTACGGCTGCATCCCGCGGCACCGCAGTGCCACCAGCTCGGGTGGCCATTCCTGCCGTGGCGGCACCATGCCCAACGCCTGCACTGCTGTGACCCCGCTGCGCTGCGCTGCGCTCGCCCCTCGCTCCTCCAGGAGCTCCACCACTGCCACCGCGTCCAGAGCAGCGAGGAAGCAGCAACGCAGCAGCCCCACACTCTCAGCTCTGAAGGACGGATGACGGCTCAGGTCCTGCTCTCAGGGAGGGGAGCCTTGTGCCGAAATCCTCCCTGTTCCTCTCCAGGCCAGACTCAGCCACGCTGCTCGCAGCCAGAGCAGGTCTCTGATGTGTTTCCTCACCTGGGATCTGCCCAAGTGACCTACCTTCTGCCACCCAAAGTAATTATAAAATAATCACCCGGCAATTTAGCCACACAGACGGGAAGGACACCGCGTAAAACATTCCCGTCAACATTAACGATTCCTTTGCTTTATGGACGTCTGGGAGTGTGCTCATGGTGTGAACCAAGTTTCCACTGAATTGCAGCAAAGTGGCCCTTGTACCTCTCTCCTCGCAAGCTTTCCAGCCAGGCTTTATTACTTTGACGAAACACACCAACAACAGATGCATCACGTACCAGAGAACTTGAGGGTAAGACAAATCACACACCATGCATGGAATCTCCTTCTGGGAAGCAAACTGGTAGTCAGTTTTTACATGAAACATCATTGCAAATAAATGACCTTTTTTAGCTAATTAGGGTTACCAAATTTTGACGGTTGCTATTACCTGAAACAAGCCCAACAGACATGACTGTACAATGAGTTACTCAGGAAGGAAGCTGGATTGTAATTACTGTCTATTAGTGACGCCGTGTATTTTGGTACTTCCCTTGGAAAGGTCTCCTCATGTCTATCCATTTATAATTTAGGTTTACAAATGCATTCTAAAACTGGATTTAATCTAGCCAGCAACTCTCAGCCTGGGAAATCCAAAAATATTGGTATATTTGGTGAACAACAGCCAATAAAAATAAGTAAGAACATATATTTGTTGTTACTCTTCTCTCCATCTGCAAAGGAAGCAGCCGTAGTTCAGCTAATTCAACATCCTGGAAATTTACAGGTGATCCCAGCCCCTACCTTGGGAATTCCTGGCTTTAAGGAAAGGAATATGGTTTCTGTTTCCCATGCACCCTTCAGTGACGGACCTCTCACAACCAGGATCTGAAAACATACTGCTGAATAAAACGAAGGCAAACCAATGATTTATTCAAAGGGCAGAGGATGCCTCCATGGCACAAGGTCAGACATCCTCCTCTGAATATACCCTGATACCCACTGAAAAAGAATTAGCCATGTCTTGTCTCCACTTTGCATTATATATGGTCACCTCTGATTCTACAGGATCACCTCTGGTGCCGTGTGTGTGTGTCGGTCCCGCTGTGCAGCACAACGCAATCCAGGTGTTCACCCAGAGGAAAAAAACAAAGTTTGACTATTTTCCTCCCATTTCCTCCTCTGCGTCTTTTCATTCTCCCATTTAACGCTGATTATAAAACACTAAGATTAAAATCGCTGCCTGAGGGCACAAAATAAACTGTAATTTTAAGACCCCCGTGCTCTCAGGCTCAGGGAATTCGGACTTTCCCTGCCCTCGGTACGAGAGGTGGGACCCGCACAGCTGGGACCGTGGACTGCAAAGGTCCCCGGGATGGCCAAGGGCACCCACAGACGGTCCTCAGGCCACCGTAAGAGGGAGTCACCCGTACTCTGCTCCCCTGGGTCGTACCTTGGGACGCTGATCGTGGCAAAAAGCAGTGCTTGTCACGGAGATATGGCCAGAGCCGGACATGGGGACCTCCCCGGCGTGGCTGAAGTCGAACGGAGACACCATAAACTGGATATACTCTGTGCAAACACTTCTAGGCTTGCTGAAACACTGGTAGCAGTTCTGGCTTCCCTCCGTGTCCCTACCTCCTGGAGGAAAACGCGGGGGGCAAGCAAGAAGTACCTGGCTATTACCTACTCTGCCCTGGAAAACACCACCACTGCCGTTGACCCAGTGTCAGGAAAGAAACGTATTTGCCAAAAAAGCAGTCTGAAGTGGAAAGGAGATGTGATCCCTGGTTGAGCCATCTGTGTTCGGTTTGTTATTAAACCAAAGAATGCGGAAACCTAGAAGTCCTCGCTTGGGCAGACACCCACCCTCACGGCTGGCTTGGCCCAGCCCGGGGACCACGTTCCAACACCGGCCCCGGGGAACGGCTGCCAGCGAGGGATCGGCCTCCCCGCCTCGCCTCGCCACCTCGCCGGCGCTTCGGCCAGCATCACCGCGCGCAGGGCCACCGAGAGCCGCCTGCCCTCGCAGCCACCCCTTGCGGAGACACTCGGTGCCCGGCAGAGGCAGGGTCCCCAGCCCCCGCACCCGAAGCCCGGGGAGGAGCCCCCGCGGGTGCAGAGAGAGCGCGAGGCCACGGTGGCACCAGGGCGGGCAGCAGGCACTGTGGCTGGCACCAACCCAGCCGGCGGCCGGAGCCCAGCTCCCCGGCCCAGCCAGCGGGGAAGCTGGGCACGCAGCCTCGCTCTGCTCCCTGCACCAAATAATTAGTTATTTACAGGCTCTTCCGCCACGACAGCCACCCCTGACCTCTCTCGCCCGGCCGCAGCGATTAGAGACCACTGCCGCAGACGTCTGGCTGCTTCACGCTGTCGGGCATATTGGCACTGCATCCCCGGCGGGCGAGACTCCACACCCCCGCCCCCAAAAAGCCCTTTTATAATCCTAATCTGGGAGCGCCACACACAGAAACCAGCTGCTTCCTCCACCGCAGCGCCGCAGCCTGCCATACAGGGAAAAGCCTGCAAAGAAATATTTTTGGGGATCGCTTGTACAGTTAACCTAATTAGAGGGTTAAATTAAAAGAGTTTACAGTTATGCCATTTTCCTGATGCATTCCTGCATGGTAACTTTTGAGTAGAAAATTAAATAGCATCTGGTGGTAGCTGCTCTGAGGTTCCCTCAGAGTCATATTAGAAAGATAAATAAAATCAAGCGACTGGAGGGGGGAAAAAAGCTGTATAATGAATTTATCTCGGGGAGGCTGAACGCCGTCCTTTCCACCCACCCCAGGTGGAGGAAGCAGCCCCCGCAGTGCAACCAAAGCCGTCCTGCAGCACTGAGGTGAGCCAACACTGCCAACGCGGCAGGAAATAAATAAATAACATCGGTGATAAAGAAACCCAGCCGAAAACGAAATAACGAAGGGCAGCATTAAGGGAGCCCGATCCAAGGCTCCCGGGAGCTAACAGGAACTCAGCGCCTGCATGTTGGGACCCCAGAGCTGACACAGGGGACGGGCTCGGTGTCCCCCAGTGCACTTCACTGTCCCCAGCCTCTCACAGCACCCCCCCCCATAACTGGCACCCGCCTCCTACCAAGCCTTTCATACGCTGAAAAAATGGGAAAAAATTACAAAATATGCTATTTCTAAGAAGTCAAGGAATGAAATTAAAAGCCTGAGTTGTTCCAAAGAAACCTCATGCCAAGAGTTAAACTGGAAGAGAAGCTTTTTCTTCAAAAGACATTACACATTTTAATTCACAACTTTTATCATAACCATGAGCCTTGATCAGACACAAAGTAAAGTCTCTCATCCTTGCAATTCTGTGGGACACGGTTTATGTTCACCAACTGGCTGACACAAAAAAGAACTGTATCTTCATTATTTATACACTACTATTGGTATGCGCATCTAGCCCGGCCTGTTAAAGTCAGCAAAGAATAATGGTCTATTCAGTAGTGATAGTGTTAATAAAATCAGGCAAATCCAGCTTAGTTTTGTCTGAACACGAATGAGATTAAATCAAGATTATATGTGCATACAGGACAAAGGGTATGGTTTATGCTAAAATTCAGAATGAAGACATTTTAGTACTCAGTATACAAATGCCTACAGACCTTCCCCAGGACTTAAGACACCTGAATTAAACAACGATGAAACTGGAGAAGGCGAAGGCAGATGACACTGGACAAAAGCCATCCAAAATACCAAGGGACAGATGCTGGCTCTAAAATACCGCTCTGCAGCCGCGCTGGAGGTAACGGGGCCGATCCTGTGCTAGCAGAAACAGGCACAGCCCAGCTGACTTCCCCCTACTGCACCGAGCGCGAGCCGGCCCCATCGCAGTGCCAGGAATACACGCAAAATCAAGACTCCTTCCCAAGTTTTCATTCTGGGCCATTTTGGATTAGTCTGTGTAGGGTTTAGATTTCACGGCACAGAACAAGGCGTCAAGCAGGGCACAGTCCTGACAACCCACCCAGCCCGGGATGCCTTGGAAATCTTCCCATTACAGAAAATACCACTTGCTTTGAATTGCCAGAGAAACCAGCTCATTTCTCTTTCCTCAGCAGTAATACTCTTTCTCTCTCACCTCCACGTACTTCATTTCCAAGAGGGAAAGAGCACACATAAAAGTAGTGGGTATTCAGGTCAGGCACCGAACTCACTGCTACTCTGCGAGGGCTGAAAAGTGTTAATAAAAAAAGGCAAATAGCCTTTCATAACAAGAAGCCCCCTGCGGCTGGAGGCAGGGGGGGACGGGACAGGTTCCCAAATATGAGCCCTATTCGGGTGTGGGGACCGCAGTGCTCCCCCTCCCCCCCGGCCCCGCCAAGGCGAGGAGGGGGATTCGCACGGGGCTGGTGGAGACCCC
>VYZM01013595.1:145262-181883 GCA_013398915.1 Dromas ardeola
TCCGGGTCCGGGTCCGGGTCCGGGTCCGGGTCCGGGTCCGGGCGCCGCCCCGGGCACCATCGCACCGCCACCATCGCACCGCCTCGCCGCTCAGGCGCTCCGGAGCCGCCGCTGGGCCCGGCCTGCGCCCGTGAACTCAGCCGCTCCCTGCGCGGGGCCGCGGCCGCGCTGCCCGCCCCGAGCCCCGGAACGCCTGTTCCTTTTAGACCCCGGTTATTGCACACCCCGGACGTGCCCCTCCGCGGCCCGCGGGAGAACACCCACGGGAAGGCCCGCGGGTGCGCGTGGGGGGTGGGTGTCTGTCGGTCCGTCCGTAGGCGGGCGGTACACGCCGAGGCGGTGCCCGCGGCGTCGGGCGGGGGGAGCCGCTGCCCGCGGACAAGGTGCCGCTGAACCCGGGCTCCACCGGCTCGGCCCCGGCGGGGCCGCCGCGGGCCTGGCGGCACATTTGACATCGTCATCGCTGCCTAATAAACCTGTTAACTGGGAAGCTTCAACACCCGAGAGACGGGAAAAGAAACAAACAGGACTGGGAAAGAGGGAGGATCCTGGAACACAAATGCTCCCATAAATGCCTTTTCCGTAAGTCTATTTATTCAGCTGCTGAGATGATTCCAACTGAGTGATTAGTCTTACATGCTAAAACCAAGCCATCCATTCTCTTCTCTGATAGTCCAAAATCCTACATCTGGTACTTCATCTGCAGTCTTTTTTCCCCCCTTTTGTTTAACAGAGTTTCTGTAGCATTTGATCCCCAGATGCACTCTATCATCACAGTTCGGGCTCAGAGGTGAATCACAGATACTAAAATCGGTTGTTTCAATCCCACTTGACTGCAGAAAGCTGAATCCTCCCTCACAAGGCTTTGTTTTCTAACGCGAAAAAGGCAAAATTTGTAATTTGAGAGCCTGATTTTCAAAAAGAATGAAAAGAAAATGTTTTAACTTCAGATGAGAACAACCTTAAAACGTACATTTGACCTCGTGTGGTGCCTTGGGGTGTTGTAGCCCCAAACCCCAACGTGCTGCCTCTGCGGAAGAGGCTCTCTAGGGGTACTCTGTTCCCTAAGACATATGCCAGGAAAAATATCGGCATCAAAGACTTCATGTACCGGGTTTGTGTGGCAGGGGTTTGGTAGTAGGGTGGGGTGGGGGCTACATGGGTGACATCTGTGAGAAGCTGCCAGAAGCTTCCCCTGTGCCTGACAGAGCCAACACCACTGGCTCCAAGATGGACCCACCACTGGGCACGGCCGAGCCTATCAGTGACAGTGGCAGCACCTCTGGGATAACATGTTTAAGAAGTGTGTGGGGGGGAAACACGTGACAACAACCAGGAGAGAGAGGAGTCAGAGAAACAACTATGTAGAAAACCAAGGTCGTTGAGGAAGGAGGGGAAGAGGTGCTCCAGGCACCAGAGCAGATATCCCCCTGCAGCCCCTGGTGAAGCCCGTGGTGAGGCAGGCTGTCCCCCTGCAGCCCCTGGAGGTCCACGGTGGAGCAGATATCCCCTGCAACCCATGGAGGACCCCATGCCAGATGTCTGAAGGAGGCTGTGACCCCATGGAGAGCCCACTCTGGAGCAGGCTCCTGGCAGGACCTGTGGCCCCGTGGAGAGAGGAGCCCACGCTGGAGCAGGGAAGCGCGTGAGGAGTCCCCCCCTGAGGGGGAAGGAGCAGCAGAGACAACGTGTGATGAACTGACCACAACCCCCATTCCCCATCCATTGCCAATAAGCTCTAGTTTTATTGGAATGTTTAAGAAGCCAAATTTTTGTACTTCTTTCTCAAATCACATGGAGTCTTGCCTGAGCCTGGTACTGCTTGGCACAAAGAGAACTTACAGGCACATCTAATTAAATTGTATGAATCAGGGATACTGTATTTTTGAAGTTTTTTTTTTACTGTTGTTGTTATTGCAGTTTTAGATTTCTAATGATTCTGATAATCTGTGAAATTATTAATTTAAGTCTTAAGAGAGAAAACAAAAAATATACCTTTTTGGGACTCCAGGGGCCATGGGTGAATCTGATTTTCCAAATGAAAAGTTATAATATCAGTTAAAACCTAAAGGCTTCACTTTTGCAAATCTTTTATGCTAGATTTTATACACAGTTAATACATCGCCAGTGTTTCCAAGGAAACCAATATGCCCTGTTCTCACTGAACCAAATCTCGCTATTAAAACAATTAAAAACTTAGTCTGGGTTCCCTCCCTTCCTCCCCCTCTCTCCTTTTGATATTATCGTATGCATTGTAATTAAAAACACGATTGTGATACATTTTTTTACACATACGTAGGCTACACTGTAAATTACCTAAAGGAAGCTTGACTCCAGAGCATAATAATTGGGAATCAAATGTATTGCTACAATTGAGCAAAACCAAATTAACAGGAGTCTTGATGAATCAATTATAGCCACTGCTCATCTCTGAAGGCTGTCAGCCATAGCTGACGGAGAAGAGTTTAATACTCTGTCAGGCTGTGAAAAATGTATATTTAGGTATTACATGTAGCTTAGACAAATTCCTGAATCTCAGCTGACTTGGTGTGGTGAGACGGTCCCGGCTGGCGGCAGCTCCGGCTCGAGAAAGAGGAAAAGCCAGCTCCCAGCAGCAGTGCCACAGCCGGTGACACGGCACCGGCTCTTCGGAAGGAATTCTCCCCATTTTTTCCGCTGGGTGACCGAGCAATGGGTTTTAAGGTCACGGCAGCTACAGAAAGCATCTGTTTCACAATGCTGCTTCCGCAGAGCCGGTGTGCAACTGCACGGCCCGACTGCACTAACGCTTCACGAGCCCACAGAAAGGCCGGGAGCCAGGGGACAGAGCTGCCCCAAAGCTGGACGCAGGCTGCGGGGGCTGCTGCCTCCTGCTCGGCGGGGACACCCCGCTCCCAGCCTTCGACCGCTTGTTCACACACCTGCACCGACGGCCCAACTGTGGGAACGGATCAAGGCAGAGGCCCCGACCCTCCTCATGCCCCACACACTCCGTGACACCGGAGAGCCTGCGGAAAGAGGGGGTTTGGCAACCCATCACTAATGGCAGGCTTTGAAAATTGGATGGGGTTTTACAGCCAAAGTGCCTTCCTCCGAAGCTGGGTGTCTCAGTGGTACAGACGGGGCAACTGATGCCCTGCTTTTGAGGAAGTTCCTTGTTCTGCCAGGTTTCTGCATGTGAGATTTTGGGGGTGCTGGCCTGAGCTGACAGCCCAAATTGGCACCAGAGGCACCTTCCAGGGCCGGAGCCCGGCACAGTCCGGGGCCGGCAGCGCTCGGTCAGCTCTGCCGTGCTGCTTCAGGCCTTCCTGGGTTTGTTTGTACTGACTTAGAGAGCACGATTGCTGTCCTCAGGAGCTGCAAAACAAATAGGAGCCCCGGGTGCCAGCACCAAGGAGATTAAAGCCTCAATGCAAACACACAATTCAGGCACTGTGTCCAAAGTGTTTTGCTGATCTGAAGAGGCATAAGGATCCAGCCGCGGGGCTTTGGGGTCTGTCTGCCGACGAGAGGGATCTGCAGGTCAAGAGGCTCACGAAAAGAGGAAACCAGCTCCAGGCACGAGGGGTGAATGCCTCCGGGAAGGCAGTCAATACAGCCCCCGCTCTTTGTTCCCCCGCATTGTGTTCCTGGCTCTGCCTGCTGAATATTGACTGGGCTCTTCTGTTCCCCTTGTGTGTGTGCGCGACTTCCACTCCCATGACAAGAGGCTGAGCATGAAGGAAGGGAGCAGCCGGCACAGAGATGTTTCATGTGGATCCAAGAGCTAAATCTGGCCCTGGCTTGTGTGCTCCACCGGCTCCCCAGGGAGCAGAAGGGAAACACAGCCAGAGCCGTTTCCTCCACCATTGTCTGCGCACTTGGACATCCCTCTGCCCGTGGTGGTGACGGGCAGGGGATGGGGACGGCATGTCTGAGGAGCTTCCAGTTTGCCACATGCCTCTGTGCAGGGCTGGATGGAGAAACTAGCATGGCCCAGGCTCTGTCTTCCCCCCTCAGGGTTACCTTAGGCATTGGGTTGCCCAGAAGATTTAGGGAAATTGATCTCGCTCACTCCTTCACACACATCTCTTAGGGTGCTGCATGATGCCGTGTGCTCTTTGCGAATGCAGTTTCCTGTGAAAAAAAACCCAGCCTTGCTAACATCCCACACGTACTGTGATACATTCCCATTCATACGCTTCCCACCGCTCCGACACACAGCACTGTACAACCAAAGAGACAGAAAGCACACAGCACGTCTGCACTCAGAAATTCTGGATTCTTCCGGTGTGCAGGGGTTGGCTTGGGGTGATCTGAGTGGGTTTTTTCCCCTCCACTTTTCCATAAGAGTTTGGAAAATTACTTTCCACCATCTGCCCTGCCAGAGCTAGGAAATATTTGGAATACATTCCATTCTCCTAATGAACACGCAGCAGCAGGGGTGCCGCAAATAAAAGAGAGAAAATCTTTCTAATGAACAACAAATGAACTAGAAATCACATCTACATAGCTTCAGCTTTTGTTGCCTATAGCTTTAGGGTGATTCATGGAGACAAAAATCAATGAATTTGCTGTAGACCCAGGTCTAGCATGGCGTGCAGAAGTCTTGCCGTGACCCAAGCCATATTTGTTTTGGATACAAATACAGACTCTCACTAGCTTCCTTTTAATTGAAAAAAAAAAAATTAGGGGAAGAATTTAAGTATGGTTCCTACAACTCTTGTTAATGCTCTTCAAAACGTGTTGAATTTATAGGATACTGTCAAATGTGTATTAGTATTCATGACACAAATCACGTTTCTTACAACTGGTATATAGAGCTGTATCATACTCTTTTGTTAAAAAAATAATAATGTGCTCAAATTGAAGAAATTAGTGTTTCTTTCTCAGAGGAAAAGGGCCAAAAAGCTCCTCTTGATCCATGCTTTTCAGAGACTGGGGATAGACGCTGCTGAGCACGGCCAGAGGTAAATTTCCAGATCCACCACAGTAGAAATTAAGGCCGCCTCTCAAGTACTGGATGTGCCATTATGAATATGCAATTAGCTGTTCTTTTAAGAGCTTTGCCTGCTGCGAACCATCCCGACATAAGCAAGTTTCCACCCAAGGTTTTTGGTGTCAGGAACTTGGACATACCAAGTAGAAAGCTCAGTTCACGGCTCAGACGCCGTGTGAGGCACAGTGTCACCCATCACAGCTGGCCTTAGCACAGGAGAAGGGGGAGGAATAAGGCATTCAGAGCTGCAACCCCCGATCCTTATTGGCAAAACCACTGCTCAGATACTGGGACTTTTCCTCACACCTCTTTAATGGCAGACTTATTTTCTTGCACCAGTCCACAAGCGCTAGCCCAAAATACTCGAGGAGTGATGAGAGCCAACAGAGAACTCAAATCATCAGCTCCGAAGCTGAGGCATCTCTCAGCCCCTCCCTTAAAGGAAAAGCCGTGGGAGCATAGGGAACGTTTCCAGCATTGAGTGTCATCACACTGGCCACAGCAAGCCAGAAGCAGCACTGCCAAGCCAGGCAGAGCTGGGTGCTAGAACAGGAAAGGTCTTAGTCCTACAAATGTGGCCGTAGAAGATACTACTGACATTTTCTGTGCTACCCTGAAATCCGAGATTGATTCCACAGATTTCCTAGTCCCCAGAGCACCAAATTCCTTGTGGGAAACATCACCAACAGGTGAGATGGGAAACTACATAGCAAGAAATCCATCTCATCCTGCCCTTATGGAAGGTTTTGGAAAGTCTGGAGCCCTAGAGACATGCATATAGCAACCCAACACATCAGGAATAAAAGTGGTGGCCAGGCAGGCATTGCTCTATAGGTACAACAATACCTGCTCTTCTCTATGCAGTCTCTGCATCCTTCAGGTGCAGGAAGATTGCGATAGAAGGCATTACACTGTCTTTCCTCTCTGCACCTGGTATTTTCACCTGTTCGTGTGCTGAGGTGCTGATTTTTTGATGTATGCCCTTATTTTCTTGGAGCCTGACTCTGCAATTCCTTCAAGCATTTAACCTGCAAGAAAGTCAGCAGTTTCCCCAACAAGACCTTACATGACCAGGCCTCCTTCTTTAATACCATCTTCTGCATACACGTTCACCTTCCTTGCCTTCCATTCCTTGCAGTTTCACCCACCTGAAAGCGCATCTGAATTCAGCATCCCAGACTCTCATTAAATAGCCACTTGGTTCCCCCTCGTTCTTGGTCTCTCACACTAAAGCACACATGAAAAAGAAAAAAAAAAAGAAAAAAAAAGATAAAAGAGAGAAACAGAACGTTCCTACAAAAAAGCAATTTCTTGGCTGGCCATTTTTTTTTTTTTAAACTCCCCTCAATATGGCAGGAGATATTTATGTCTGAACAAATCCTTCTCCCTCCCAATCAGTGCAGCTTCCCTTGCTTCTGCAGTGCAGTCACACTGTTTGTATCAGTCTGTTGCTGTGAAAATTAATGTGACGATGCAAAAACGCAACATAATGACTAAAGGTGTGTGAAATAGTCCTGGAGAAGTATGAAATTACTTCAAATGCAAGGTATTTCCTTCTTCCCCTTTTTCCCATCCTACAAGCTGCTACAGTTCTGAAAATGGGACAGTTTTCAAATAGGCTATATTTGCAGAGCAAAGATGGATGCTATTTTTATTGCAAATTAGCAGATTTTTTAGCAGATCCAACCTCATTTGCAAGTGAAAGTGACTCTACTTCCCATACAGATATAGGTCTTATGTTGGAAACTCATGGAAATTCATGTTTTGAACATACTTACAGAAGAAAAAAATAGACCCTGCCTTTATTTCTGGCTGAGACTACCTCCACTGAAGAAACACCAGTGGGGCAGCGCATATTTGCTAAACTACTACATTATGTGAGCAAGTGGGAGCGAACCTGAAGTAGTTTCTAGCTTGTTCCATGAACTTCTGGGGGCCTGGGGACTTCAAGGACTCCACAGAGACATAAGAAAAGGTATTCAGCTGTTAGCAGCCTGAAATTTGCTATCCAGGCACCCACACTTCCTCTGAAAAGTTTTGAATGGTCTGCATATTGACAAGGACTGAAAAATCACTACCCTGATATATAGGGCTAGCTAAGGTTGTCCATGGTCTGCAGCAATGTGAAAAATTCAGTGTAGTAAGTAAACAGTACGAGGGCAAAACATTCAGTTAACACTTAGTCCTGCAAAAGACGCCATTTCAGAGTGCCAAAATTTTTCATTAAATTGGAAAAAAAATCTGGTGAGTGTTTAAGCCAAGAAAAACAGTTGAAAAAAATTAGGGAAATAAAGCACTGCATTTAAGTGCTACTGAATTAAAAGAATTTCAGGGCTTTTTGTTTCAAAATGAGATTTTTTAGTTAAAAGTCAACCTACATCTTGAGAAAGATGAGCAAATGGTTAAACATCTCCCAAATAAACCAGAAGAATAAGTCATTACATCCCAAACTGTGCCAGTTGTGTCAAGCCCAAACCCACTTCATAAAAATTACTGAGAAAGTAAAATTCAGGGGAGCGAGAGAAAAGACTGCGCACACCTTTAAAACCTTCATACAACATTGGTGCTGGATTCCCAGAAGTGTGATTTTGGATGCAGTTACAGCTCCATCATGAAAATGAACTAAAAAGATTAAAAAAAAAAAAATCATCTTCATTTTAATATCGGCACTGCAAGAAGAAAGTGAAAAGTAGAACAGCAGGGAGGGAAAGCCGAGAGCTCAGATTTCAAGAAGTGGAGTCTAATTTAAAGAGCGCAATTTCTACCTGCCCATTTGCACATGCATTCCTTCCACCTGAAGCCACACGGCAGGCGTGAACCTGTTTGTACCTCTCCTGACAGGAGCACAACAGGGGGAAACCAGCGGTGCGAGTATTCAGGTATGCTCACAAATTCTTTTGGCAGATGCCAGTTTTGCAGTTATCTGCAACATGAAAAGCAGAAGGTGAGTGGAGCGGCAGCCCTGCTGTTACGTTGCAGTGTGAGGGGCTCAGCTCTTCTTTGTCCCTGTCCCATCCCTATGGGCTTCAGGGCGTACAGCTCCCATTTTCCTAATGTCCATTAAAACGGACAGATCACATTCCTGAACACTGTTACCATGGGCTTTAATGAGACTATTGTCACCATAAGCAAGCTCAAAATTAGAGGTAACATTTTAAAAACACCTGAGTTCATCTTACAAAAATAAGCAAGTATTCAAAGCTAAAGTTGTAAAAAAGTCTCAGACGCAACATCCCAAGCCACTGTTCTGCGAGCTCAAGTCCTATGTTCATACACGTTTAGCAGCAGGTATTTAACACTCCGTGTACCTGTCCCAGACACCAACTCGCTCCCCTGTGAGCGATGACACCCTTGGCCTGGCATTGTGGTGGCAGCACTTTTAGCAGCGCAGGCTGCGCCGCTACAACAGAAGTTACACTTTGGAAACTGAAAAAAAACCTGCTTCCCCAGTTCACAGTTTTTACAGGCCTTATTTTCCTTAATATAGGAACAGAGAATATATTTTCTTATTACTGACAAAAAGATCAGGGTATTCTTTTGGGAGCAGGAGGCATCCTATCGTTTGTAGCAGGCATGAATTATTGCAGTGTCTCCATCCAAACAAGCGAACATCTGTATCCCATTTTCACTGGCACTGCGAGATACCTGGCACAGCCCCAAAAGGTAATGTTTAGCTACAAGTGTTTAAAATATGCAGTAATTTGCTGTTGTGTTATCTTCTGGTATTCTCCGCTTTGGAAAAAAAAAACAACAAACTTTATCAGTGAAGTCCTCCCACTGTCTATTTGCCTTGCTCTAGCCCAGAACAAAATGAATCAAGTAAAACAATTTTGAAAGCCTCATTTATTTTCCCTCCTGACGAGTGATGCTTATGGAAGCCAGTTAGAGCAGGGTTCTGCTGACTATGGGACATTTCATGTCCCTCCCTCCACTTGTCCTGGTGAGGATGTTTCATACAGACATAGGGGCCTGGAAGTTTACTCAACCCCACCCCCCCCCAGGACAGTATTACTGGGAGAGTGATATTCAGCAATCCAAGAGTGGGAGATTCACAGAAAGAAAGCCTGGGAGCTCTTTTAGTCCGGTATTGCAGTCTTGGCTTTTGAAAATATGTCCAAGATCATGTCTGTGTTGAAAGCAAGGTGCGTTTTTACAGCAGATTGGTATCTACAGCTATTAGCCACCTTGTATAAAATTCTAGGGCAGAAATATTCCGTTTCTAGGGCTTTCAGCTCAGCCCTTTCATCCAGATTCTGCTTGGGCATCTCAGATTCACTCTCCAGAGCATCCAAGATGTTAATGTAGTTAAAATTATCCTTTTTTTTTCATCTTGAAACAACTTTATCTCTTACTTTGAGAACTGTTCCTTTGCGCTCTCATGGCCAAGCAGAACACTACTGAAAAGATCTTTTTCTCAGTTGCTTGCATTTACCTGGTCACTCTTCTCTGCAATCCCAGGTGGGCGCTCCCCAACTCAGACAGAAGCTCCTTTGGGGTGATCCCCATTTCACTCGCCTCCACTGCCAGTCCTGGTGCCGGAGCCGAATGAAATGGGATCACCCCAAAGATAAGTCATCAGCTGCTGCTGCGTCCCATCTGCCCAGCTCGGAAACCATCCTTCACCCTCCATCCTACCCCAAGCTTTGAAAAAGTCACAGCTGCCTTCTTTAAATCCTTTCTTAACACTGCCCTCTTCCAATGATTTCTGTATAAAAGGGAAAACCAAAGCCTCAGCACTGGTGTGTGCTGTGACTACTGCCCATGCAGTGTTACTCACATTTTTCCTCATCTTCCGCAGCTTCCCATAAAGATTACGGGGAAGGAGATGCCCATTTTTCCTACATTTGTACAAGCATCGAGCAACAGGTCTTCACTCCTTGGAGCTGCTGGAGCTCTTGGATGGTTACTACTAGCTGTACTACTGCTACTTCAGTCAGTTCTGGTGGTTGCACTACTGGCTGCCTTTCTACAGCCAGCGAGTGCTCTTGTCAGAGCTCAGTGTCACCGTGCCACTTGCTAGATGAACTCATGTAATCTAAGTCACTGTCACCTCAATATTCAGTTACATTAACGCCTTCTCATATGTGATTCCATCTCCAGTTTAACTGCCCAGAATAGGCAAATTGGGCAGACGGGGGCAGATCTCCCCCAGTGGATGAAAAACGTTCCAGGTCACTTTTCTTATTGTGTTGCTACAAGTAAAAGTCTCTTAGTCCTTCCGCTATGCCGAGTGACAAAACGCAGCTGGCATGTGCCTACCGAGGCAGCCGTCCCTGCACGCTCTCTCCGCACACCCCCCGGTGCCAACTGTGCAGGACAAGCCTGGAGCAAACGCCCCCCAACGGGAAGATGGGAGAAGTCCTTGATTAACAACTTGGCCTTTCTCCATAGCGGGGAAACTGAGGCACCGGAGGCAGATGACTGCATCTAAATCACAGATGCGAAGAGGGTTTCAGGCAGAGCTGGGTACTGAGTTTTGATCCAAGCTATTTAGACCACACATCATGTCTGATGACAAAAATGATGGCATTACTGCTCTGTTTCAAACTCTGCTTGGCTCTGGAATAAGAGACAATTAAATGGTAGGAAAATTCCTGTTATTAAATGTCCATGGGGAAACTCGGCTGACAAATAAGAAACAAATTCACAAATATCAGCAAACAGTATGTTGAGCTATAGAAGTAAAAATGAAAGAGAAGTAAATAAGTCCATGTCTCCATAAAGGAACACAGTGTTACATCAGTAACTGCCCTGGAAACCCTCTCATCTCAGGGCAAGGAGGGCTTTTGGGGCAGGCTTCAGAAAAGTGACATTAGCTGATCTGCAAATAGCCTTGCTTTCAAGTGTCTTCACTCAGGAAGATATCCCCCAAAATATCTGTATCAATTTAAATTCACCTGACATAACACGCAGTATTTTCACAGAGAGCTGAAGTCTCATTACAGCCCCCAAGCAAATAAACTTTCACCAGCTTTGGAGGATTCTGGCACTGTGGGTGCAGGATCGGGTCCATCTCTAGCACTGCTCGCCCAGGTGTTGACTGTTGTGAACTGTGCTCCCTCGCAGCTCCTCTCTAGCACAGCATCCCAGGGGAAGGAACGCCACTTCCCCAAACGTGATAGACTATTGCTGCAGGCAGGAGTAACTTGTGCTGTCAGTGTTCAATTAGCACCAAGTTAAACTAAATGTCTTGTGAATATTTCATAACGATCTGCCAGCATCATATCTGAACTCTCTGGCTTTTACCAAGCCATTTCCCTTCCAAAGTGACATGATGTGGAATTAAAGAGGAATGATGAGCCAATCTTGCTTGTTTGAGTATCTGCTCAAGAATCATGCTGTATAACAAAAAAGTAGTAATTAAAAAACCAGTACAAAATACTCCAGCAATAACTGCCACCTAAAGTTATCCTTTGATAATAAACTGTCTCTGAATAAAGTGAGAGCTTATATAAAGCACAGCTCTTTTTTTTTCTGACTGTAAATTTATTGTAGCTTTCCCCTTTACTTTGTGAGTTACAGGAGCTGAAGTAAGCTTTTATATTTCCCATCTTGGTTTTGTGTTGGTGGTTTTTTTGGTTTGTTTGTTTGTTTGTTTTTTTCACTAAAAGCTCAGGAGTTAAATGGGTTGGAATAGACCTTAAAAGCCAGGGCTACCTTTAACTTGAAATGCCGACTCTGCAGCAAGCACCCCGTGAACTGCACAAGCGAGCCAGCCCGCGCCATGCCGCAGCTCTGAGCAGAGCTCGCTGTGGGATCTGGGGCAGAAAAAGAGACACACTCACAAATGCAAATATCTCGGTGCTTCAAACCGTCTGCTAAGCAGACATGCAAATCTCAGGGTGGGAATCTGTGGGATCTGCATCACCTGCCTGGGGGTCCTGGGCAGTAAGTCACTGGGGAGGCAGCTTCTGGGCCTCGCAGCAGGAAATCTGGAGTGTCCACTGAGCCCTGGCAGGGTGGGAAAGAGCTCCAGAAGGCAGAGGCAGCAAAATCTCAGGGGTCACCGTGCTGATTGCTCACAGACCCTCAGCTCCCCCCAAGGAGGAAAAGGTGCCACTGGGCACCAAGAGTCTCTCCCAGACTTTCTGCTGAGGCTGCCAATAAGGAGATCAGTTGGTTCCAACAGTAATGGACCAAAGCCACCAATTCATATCACCTCATCCATCATACACCCAAATGATAAATGATCCTGGGTCTGCACCAGCCTGGGCTGATACTCTGCAAACACAGCCAAATTGCCTAGCTCTGCTTGCCGAGGAGACAAGTCCCCTTGACCGATGAAGGACAGGCTAAACTAGAAACTTCTGCTGGGTTGGCTCCTTGGGCTGGGATGAATGTCCCAGTGAAGTGCATTTGCACAAGCAGAACAAGTGCTGAGACAGGTTTTAAAGTTAACTCAGCAGGCAAAGAGCAATAGTGAGTCTGAAATGACCACAGGGACTAAACCATTTCACTTGCGCAACGCTAAGTGGCCCATGGATAGTCTCACCGAGCCACACTGCCTTTAGGTACTGAGTCTCACCGCTACAAATTTTACAGGAAAACAGTTAGCATATATAAGCTATCTGCCCATACAGAAAATAAGTTACACCTCTTGATAATGAAGACTTAGCAGAAAGAGCCACATGGGAGCTATTCTACAGCATTGAATACACACAGTTACATGTTGCTGCAACTGTATTGATATAACAGATAAAACTTTCTCAAATAGACAGGATCTGGGTTTTGCCATTTTAGGAATAGTATTACATAGCATAATACATATAAATATACAGCAGCTCCTCACCTCTGGGCTCCCTCCCCTGGGGCCCAGGCTTTGCCCACTTTGATCCCTCACTCTGCCACTGCAGCCACTGAGGAGCATCGCGGCCACGCTGCCTGCGCTGGCAAGCGGGAGCCGCTGCGGACCCCGCAGAGACTGTCCTCTCTCCATCCACCTCAGCTGGCACGAGCAGGGGGAGGGATGAGGTGCGCAGGCAGCCACGGCCTTCCTCCCCCCGGCCCTGGGGTGGGCGCAGCGGGTGCACGCCCCACAGACGCGGTCCCACGGACGTGTCCCAGCTCCCACATCACAACAGCGCAGGGGAAGAAGGTCACGGCAGACCCAGCGCTGCAGTGGGCTTGAGAAACCCCATGGCTGCGCAAAGGGCCGGCAAGGGGACATTTCTCAAAAGGGCCAAATGAATTAAGAGCTCAAATCCACGTAAAATTTGCACTCACTTCTAAGCTGTTTTGAAAAATAAAATACCTCCCTCTCTTGCTTCAGCCCTTTTATTATCAGGAATCTTCCAGTGAAGGGTTCTACAGCAACCAAAAGAAAAAAAAGAAAGCGCCTTATAAAAGGTGAGGGAGCTGCAGGAAGGAGGGGCAGGGAGCTCCAGAGAGATTGGAGGCACCTGGGGAGATAGGAACTAGACCTGCACGAGAAAGCAAGACGTATCTCTGTGCTCCTCAGGGGCAGAGCACTGCTGTTAAACCCTACACTAATACATGCCAATTAACCCCCCGCCTTTCCAGATAACGAGGGAGTTGGCTTCGCTGGAGAGGGGGATTGGCAGGAAGCCCTGTTCACTTCTTTCCACTCGCACCTGAGGATCGGCGTGTCGACTGCGGGGTTAGAGCCCAGCGCAGGATGTTTAAAGGCTTCCTTAATTTGTTTAACAGGCCTGAAGACCTACTAGCATTTAACTGCTACAGATAGAGATGTAATACAAACAGCAAACCAGACCCAAGCATGGCTGGCCTGGAATATTAATACATCCCTCCAAGGGCAATGGAAATAGGGAAGCGCCTGCGGATCACGTACACGGGGGAATTTGGCCGTGGACAGGCAGCCTCATCAACAGCATAGTGCCCTGACCCTTCTGAGTTACAAATACTGACATTTACTCTCCCCAAATGGCTGAACTAATTTACTGATAGTGGTGGTGGCATCCTTCCAGCAGATGGGACTGATATGTTTTGTACATGGACCTGTTGGGGTTTTTGACACAGTCACTTGTCTGAGTGCCAGCATCTGAAAAACAACTCAGGAGGCCTTTTATGGCTACAAACTTCAGGCTTTTGGGACCTTTTCCATTTTTTTCTGTTAGACAATCACAAAGAAAGGGAATACTACTGAAGTCTGGGCAGATAAGTCGTGGAATAGATTTCCCTGATTCTGTGTTCAGCTGTATAACTGTTGGCAGAGTAAATTCAAGGATGTGCTTTAAAATGCCAACATATATTAGTAACGGTCATCTATGAAAATAATGATTATGGGAAAGGGATTTGTTTGTAAGCCTTAAAGAGAAAACACAATTCATCCCATATTTTCCTGGGGAAAAGTCCCATATGAATTGAATCTTGCTCCTGGAGTTTCAGCTTGAGAGCTGAAAAGCAGGGGCTGGAAAAGTCCCAAAGTCGCCAGAGCTTTTCCGACCCACCCAGTCCCACTAGCTTTTAGCAGGTTGTTAGAAATAATCAGGAGGTTGTAAAAATAATATTTCTGACTTGATTAACATCATGTTCCACTTAGCCACTCCGTGGCTGTTGTTTTTTGTCCTTGATAATCAACGGGTAGGGGCTGATATTGAGGGCGTAAGTGCTAACCACCAGAGCGTATGTCAGCCTCAGCCCTCCGCAGCAAAGGGAGTGAGAAAAAAGAGCAAGGAAAGGGACCCAAGAGGAGGGTCATGGGATAAATAATTTTGCAGCTTTACAAGAGGGAGCAGCACATGTGTAACTGCTCCTATAAACAGAGGGACTCAGCAGGACAGGGAATGAAGGGCTTTTCTACTGTTCCCTTGTACATCTGTCAAAGTTACTCATCCATCATCAGGCACAGGTAGGAGTGTGACAGTCACTGGATTACAGGCCCTCAAAGCCTAAGCCCGTGACTTGTCACGGACACTGGGAGACAGCAAAGGTGCCACAGCACCCACTGGGAGACAAAAGGGTGCCCAGAACTCACTGCACGGGCAAGACCTGAGACCTGCGCTCGGGCACCACAGAGGGCTGAATTAGGATTAGCTCCTGCTTCTCTGCGCTCGGAGATCCCCACCAGTGCCTTGTGTTCCTCACCGCTGCAGGTGGGCCCTGCACCAAGCCCAGCTTTCCTGTCAAATGCATTGCACTGGCTCTCGTGGGCTCTCCAGTGGCAGGCACTGCCTGTACAGAGAGGTGGGGACGCCCCTGGCGCTCCTTGCAGCTCTCTGGGGTTGGAAGCCATGAAAAAAGCCCAATTTTTGTAAGTAGTATAATTCACCTGGTGCCTCCAGGTTTCTGTGAGATGTTTTATTGCATTAGTGTTGTCAAATGGTGACATTTCAGAGTGTAAGTCATAGGGTTGTTGTTAATGCCAATTTAATGGTGCTAAAATGATTAAATATGGCAGGCTTTTAAATAATGAGGTACATAAAAGGTGTTAATAACCTCTTAAGTGCTTTAATAATATTCTGTGCTATCATAAAATGTTAGTAATTGGACCTCTTAACTTTCATCTGCCATAAAGTAATGAAAGAAAAAAAATCTCAACAGAGGTGCTGAATGGCTGAAAATTTTGCTTAAATAAAAGAAAAAATTGAACAATGACAAAACTATTTGTTTAAAAAAAAAGAAAAAGAAAGAAAGAATTAACTGGAAAGCCCAACGGAACATGCATTTTAATATCATGCAAATTCTTAGCATTTCCAAAAAATGTCTTTGGTATAAGATACTGCAAGAACAAAGGATCCCAATAAAGGCGTGATGGTTCACTGCTAAACCCCACATCAGATGGGCTGCTTAGTCTGACAAACCTGTACGTTACTTGTGTGAGTTCGAAATGGCACCTCACTTGTACGTAACAGACCTAAGCTGAGCCTGGGCTACTCTTGCAGACTGTGCAGTTGAACAGAGCTTCTTACACTGGTTAGTAACAGTGGATCTGCTCCTGCAGTGGGACATAGATCATAGAGTCATAGAATAGCCCGGGTTGGAAGGCACCTTTAGAGGGCATCTAGTCCACGCCCCCTGCAATGAGGTCTGTAAAATCCCCTCCAGGCTACTGCTTAAATCCCACCCAGAAAATAACTAGAGGAGCTATAGCAGCGTCCACAGAATGTACTGACACTGGGCTGGTATTGCCTTAAGACTCAGCAGGCTCCCCAGCATCATTTCCAGTAATGTTCTTTAGGTCTCTCCCTCCTAAATACCAATCCAACCCAATCAAATTATTGTGAAAAACCTGTATCAGCAAAATCATTTTCATTAATGGAGATATGCAGGTTCCTGATTCAATGGCTCCCCTAGGGAAACCCTTTTAAGGTCTTCCTAGCTACTGCCTTATGTGCTTTGCTTTGCTTTTTTGCTTGTTAACATGGGCACCCAGTTCATTTTAAGAACAGGTGCTCTGAAATTACTCTAAAAAAGAATCTCCGAATTTTGGGGCCTACCATGTAACAGGTAGCGTAACAGAGCACTTCTGAGCCATGCCAGCCCATCTCTGTGAAATATGGATAGCTGGGATTTTTACCAGCCCTCTATTTATAACGTCGCATCACGCAGGCAGGGAGCAAGAGCAAAACCACGTGAGCGAGGCAACCAATTGCTCAGCAGAAATAACAATAGGAAACAGCAGAAGCCAGGAGTTTGCCCATAGGCATTGAAGAAATTTATAATGAGCAAATCGATTTTGAGTAGTCTAAATTTGCTTGGAGATAAATCAGGAACAGAACAAATGCTCTATCTAACAGAGAAATGATTCGCCAAGTACAGCGTTCCTAGATCCATGCAGAAGGCTCTTGGCTGCTGTGAATACTGGCTCTTTTTTGGTTTTTTGGTCGTTTGGGGTTTTTTTTGGCTTTATGTCGCAGACAAGACCATTATTATTTTCTTGTTACAGGTTAGGGCCGATCCCATTGAAGTCAATGACAAATTGTCCATTAGCTCCGATGAAGGACTTGGCCTCATAAAAGCAATTATTCATCCATACATAAAGTACTTCCTTGACTCTTGTATGTAAGAGAGAGAGTCTGCTACCCACTCATCAGCATCTCTCCCCAACACAGCTACAATTTGCGAAGTTCCTCCACGTCCCACTGCAGGCCCCAGCATCCCAGAACTGGATCATATTTCCTCTTACTGAGATGCTTTTTGGTTCATTTGATGTGCCTATTATTTGAGAACCGTCTCTCCTTTTGTCCATTAGGAAAATTCTGGATGAATTTATTATTCTGGTTTGGTTTGTAACAATCCCTCTGGATCCATCTTTATGCTTATTAGGATTATAGAAATGCAATCTAATTTGTGCTAAAGTATACAAATTCAGCTCCCCTATGATCTGTGCTGTTCGACATGCCATTACTATGTCTGCAACGCAGCTCTAATCTATGCACATTAGTGGGAATAGCACTGGGGGGGTACGGGCCAAGCAGGGAACCCCACTGAGAGAAATACCTGAGCTCTGGAGAGCCTCAGGACCAGAAGTGAAACCAATTGGTTTATAGACAGTTCTTTTTAATTCCTTTTCAACTCCCCATTAAATACTCATTTTTTCAGCTTGACTGGAAATCATCAACCTCCTTTAGTGGCTGTAAGTGCAATCTATATTTTGAACAATGTTCCTGGAATGTCAAAAGATGTGCAAAGCCAAAGAGATGCTCATGTGCTTTTTTAAACTCATTCTCTATGGTTTTTTTGTCTGTACGCTAGTTCAGATTGTAGCTAGTCCAAGCGTCTGCCTTGGTTTTGCTTGCAAAGCTCTGTGCACATCTTCAGCAACATGAAGAAATGCAGCCAAACCAGACACACCAACAGCTAGCGATGACTGGTTTCTGGTGTTGATTGGGTAAGTTAATTAAGAGCAGAAGTTATTTTGCTAGGATAGGTTAAAAAAAATACAGAGAAGGTGTTTAATTTTGTGATTCAGTAGCTTCGGTTTCTGGAGAAGAATCTCCAGACATTATACTGTGCTTCAGCGTGGCGCTCATATGGGAGCAGAAACCTTGTCATGGCACTGACACTTACAGTTCCTTCCTGATTTCACCCCTGAACTTTCCAGGGTTCAAGGGTTCCCTGTTTGAGCTTTGTCCCCCACATTTTGCTTGGCAGCATTCTTGCCCCACTGGAGAAGAGGCAAACACACAGGACAGGGTAACGCCACCAGAAAGAAAAGGCTTTTCACCCTTCGTTACAGCAGGGTGCCCGCAGTGGGGATGGCGAGAGCAGGAGGAGGTCCACCCTGGGCCATTCCTTGACCCAGGAGAGGCGCCAGTGGCGCTGCCACGCTGACGGGGCCACCTTGGCCACCTGGGCTCTTTCTTGTCAAGGCTGAGCATCAAGTATTTGGTTTCTCCAAACTCCCCATTAAGTTCAACCAAGCCTTGTCTTCTTAAAGATTCTCTGAATACCATTTAATGTTTAATACACTGTGCTCTACACCATGTAAAAGAAGCAGATAAAAATCAATAAAGTGCTTGCAAAGTTGCTTTGTACCGAGTTCCACAGGCATATTTAGAAACCCTCTCTTCCCTGCCACTCACCTCATGAAGCTATTCTTGGAGAAGAAAAACTGGGATATACTTTGCAGCCAAAAGTAAAGTCATAAAGAAGTTTGCTCACGTTCCTCAACACGAGATACAGAGTTAATTAAAAATTGTTCTCTGTACAACAGGTTTGTTTCACTGGAAAATGTCACTGATGTAAGGCTGTTCTACTCTTGTTGCCAACTACAGTGAATTGACTCCATTATAAGCTTACTCCTCCCCCATCCCCATTACTTTTCTTCCAATAATAAACCAGAGAGATCCTAGATCCCACTTTTTTATTGGAAAAGGTGCATTAGGATTAGCTGAGTTGGAGCACCCATTTTATGCTCCTCCGGTCCCCGTTTATCTGTGGTTCTACAGAAGAAGCAAACACTTGCCCCAGCCCTGCAAGTATAAATGAGATATTTGATCCTACAGGCATGGTGCTGTTAAAAGATTTTTAATTAGATAAAAACATTTTATAAAAAGATTTTGCAGAATAGTTGCCTCTAGCAACTGTAACAATCTAGAAGCTTCATCTTCTAAAAGGAAAGAAAACTCTTGCAGGAGGCTAGTGCATTATATAAAAATGAAAGATGGTATTACAGAATTAATAGGAAGGGGCCAATGGAAATGTAGTCCCACTCCTGGAAAAGGGAGTTTGTTTCATTACTGACTTTAAACTGCACATGGATTTGTGCTCTAATTTTTCCAGCCAGATTGCCAAGTCTCAGCCATGGGCTGGAGGAATAGCTGGACCAGGCTGGAGGGAGATGCTGTGAGTGCTCTCTTTCCATAGCTGACGTGCTTCAGAAGGCATCACACAAACGTCAGCCCTGGAGGAAGCACTTGGCTCTCCCTACACGGCCAGCCTCGGTGCTTCATGAACTAACTGGGCCATCCTCATCCAAACACGGCTCAATGTCATCTGTACCCTGCGCTGCGCAGTACAGCCATATCTCAGCAAAGTTTCCTGAGCTTGCTCTCCTTGCTGGCCAGCCAGCCTGGAAGTATCCCTAAGATCAGGAGAAGATCTGGTCGCTATCTCTCGCTGCCTGAGGATGGGCAACTACTGGAGAACAAGCAGCATCCCACTGGCCAGCACATTCGCAGGGCACCCTGCCCGGCTAGGCCAGACCTCATGATCCTGCCACCACAGCTGGGAGTCCTGGGAAAGAGTGACATTAAGTTTAGATGAAAGCCTGGTTCATGCCGAGGCGACCAGTGGCTACTTGGATGCCCCTTGTCTCCATCCATCTCACAGCCACGGTGAGGCTGCTCTGAACCACCTCTGAATGCCATGTCCCCAGGGGACCTCTCTGCTGCCGAGGTAGGATTACTGTAGGACTTTCCCTCTTCCCCTTGCAGAGTGCAGTGAATGAAGCTTCCCAACATGCCGGCAAGGCGGGGAGTTTTATCCCTGCAGACTCAGTGCAGGACAGCAGCTGGAACGAGAACTTTTCCATCCTCACCCCCATACTCAGTATATTTAGCCCTGACCTAGAAAGACCATCCCTTCTAGGGCTGAGTTGTGATTCAGACAGTCTGCTTACTGAGCAGAGACTGCCAACTGTGCCGAATCATAGCTGATTAGAGGTGGGAGAGAGCCTGAAAAACAATACACCCAGGCAAATGCAGTGGGTTTGGAGCATTTCATGAAAATTATATTTAACACCATTTTGGTGACTTAGAGAAAAATTAAAACAAACAACACTCACACCTTTCAAAATAACCCTACCTGTCTCTGGTGGGAGAGAAGAGACTGGGAAAGTGTTGCTATTTTAAACCACGGTGGAAGAGGGTAAGAAAAAATATACATACCAACAGATACATAGATATAGGCATAGACACCAGCACATCTCCAGATGGAGCAGGGGACACTTTTTCTGAGAAAGGAAGGATGGCCAGAGAGGCAGATACTTTCTTGCAATTTAGGGGAAATTCTGTCTTGAAGCAAAACAAATCCTATCATGACTAAGGGGAAACAAGAGCAAAAGAGAAAAAGTACGAGAAGACATCTGGAAACATGTAAAATGCTCATACAGAAATGTCTGCTGTCAGGCCAAAACATGTCCCACCAGCACAGTGTGGGACCGGTGCTGGTACCCCACAGGCAGTTATCCTCCGCCTGCAGCCACGCTCAGGGTATCGCCTGGGATCTGAAGGAGAAAGCTTATCTCCAAGCCTGTGAGAAAATAGGAGGAGGTACACGTAGTTCTCATACAGTAGTAATACAGTCAGGGAGTTAAACTGGAAAATACTGCATAGCCCACTCTGGAGAGAGCAGAACGGGAGACTAAACACAACAGTTTAACAAATAATTACAGGTTCTTTATATGGACTAGAATGTGTAATCCGCCTTCATCCAATTCTCTTTGCACAGTTTAGAATTACAATGCCAAAGGGATCATAGGGAATCATGAAATAATGTCCTGCATTTGAGTGCAGAGCAGACAGTCTCTGAGGGTTTTAGACAGCCCATTTGATACTCTTTTCATGAAACATTTACCATGTCGTACCGAAGTGTTCACTCCATTGTACCTTAGCAAACACAGCGGACGTGCTGTTACAGTCACTCACACGTGCAGGATGTTTGCAGCCATTAAAAGGGATGCGAAAAAAACCTGACCTGGATACGTTCTCCTGGATTTGAATTCAATTAAGTGTGGGCATTGAATATTATCTCCATAATAAATTTGCCACACCATAAAACATAGTGGGGAATCAGGAAGCAATATCTTGCATTTCAACAAATGCTTGGTCTCCGAGGACCTCCACCATCCATTGCTACGCTTCTATGTAGGAGTACAATTTCTAGTCATCTATATTTTTTATCTTAACTGCATGGAGAAGATAGTATTATGACAGTGATGCTGGACTGATATTTG
Organism: Dromas ardeola; assembly: GCA_013398915.1. NCBI lineage: Eukaryota > Metazoa > Chordata > Aves > Charadriiformes > Dromadidae > Dromas > Dromas ardeola. The sequence continues at coordinate 166,619 of VYZM01013595.1, forward strand.
GGGGACCGTGGATCAAGTTACCAGCCCTGCAATAAACTCCCTGACTGCCCCGATAAGTCACAGCCATTTGGTTTCCCATCTGCGGAACAACCACTGAAGCCTCCGCTCCTCTGCCCCGCTGCCAGGACAGCTGCCGCCTTGGTTCCCTGAATGCATCTAAAGACAGAGATGGGGCTTATCTTTAACTGAATTGCAAACAAAAACGTCAGTCCATGTTCCCACTTTAATTCTAATGTATAGGGAGAACTCTATTTTTTTGCCTGTTTGTTTTTGTGCCTCCCCTCTTCTCCCTTTTCTTTGGAAAACGCTGGCTTGCTGGGGGTGGAGCTGGGAAGCTGCCGGGTTCCCAGCCTGAAGGGAAGAGCGAGGCCTCTCCTGGGCGCTGGGTTCGCCCACCGCCCACCAGCCGGTGTTGGGCTCCTCCAGCCCTTGCCACAACCTGGGCCGGCCACCCCGAGGGGTCGGGGGACAGTGCACAGACACCCGTCCTGCTTTAGTATGTCCAACGGTGCTTTCGTGTTGTTTTTTAAGAGAACAGCTTAACTGAAGAAACAAAGTCTGGTCTGGTAGCCAAGAATCAGAAAGAATAAATGCTGCTAAATATTAGTCTAAAAACAACTCAGTATTTCTGTTTCAGAGGAACGTGAATGTTTGTCAAAAATCTTCCTCAAAAAGGAAAGAGACGTTATCTGAAGTCAAATAAAATATATTGTTTGCCTACAAATAAAAGGTTAGGGTTTTTTTACATTATAAGTGTTTTTTAAACATTTCTAAATACTGCTGGAAGAAATTGCAAAATGCCAGTTTGCAATAAATGGAAATGTTTTGCTTAGAAACACGTTCAAAAACATTTCAACTTTTTTATATTTTTGTTTTTTCCTTACACAAATAGTTTGGTAAACTGACGCTGGTTTGGGAAACACTAGAGTATCACCTACTCTGCATTTTTTGCCCTCCCCCCAAATTACCAAAACCATGCATTCCGTTCTAATTGGGAAGTTTCTTTTAACAAATTATATAATAAAAGGCTTTACTTTAAGCACAGGCTTAAGTCCGCTTAGTTTTGGTAAGTTAAGCACAGACCTAAATGAAGAAACTACCAAGTGCTTTGCTGAGCCGGTCTGCAGTCGAGCACCGAGCGAGCGCCTGGGCTGAGTGGCATCCTGGCGCACGCACTGAAAAGTGAAAATAAAGCACGAAGAAATAAGCAGAAAACAAGCACGGCACTTGGAGATTTTGAGCTTTGTTTGTACGGTATTTCAAAGGTGTGTTTTGTATGTTTGAAAAGATCCCGTTATTCAGGAGCCCGGAATCGCTCTTCCATCTCCAGCTCTGATGCATAGCAGGGGCGCAGCACGCGGTCCTTTATTCTGAGGGAGCTTTAATCACTCCCCTCCCGAAACCGCTGCTCCATTTGACTGACAGAATTAGAGGCAATCCACATATTGGAGGGGAAAAAAGAAAGGCAGACCCATTTGGTTGTCAGACTGTGGGTACATACACAAAGCTTTTAGCAAAAAAAGAACGAAAAAAAAAGAAAAAGTTGTTGCCCTCCTAAATCACATCTATATTAATGACATGAATGACAGGCTTAACGGGAAAATTAGAAATCTTTCTTTCCAGCTTTTCTTTTATTGCCCAACCATATATTTCTTCTTTCCAGAGAGCAGTGCCATTAGACGTGCAGCTGACAGACGCGAGCGCTGTAGATAAGCTGCAGCCAGACCGGCCTGAAGGAAGGTGTCCCGTGGGCACCTTCTGCGCCGGGCCGGGCCATGACACACCAACGCAACCAATACGGCCCTTTGCTTCTGCACCCCCCGAGTGGCCGGTCACCATCCCTGCGTGGCAGAGGAGAGGACTAAGAGACTGGAGCAGCCCGGTGGGGCTGCGCAGCTGGCCATGCAACCCAAGAGTCCTGACACCCTGGCCATTTGGGACTTCCCACCCCTCGATATCCTGTTCCAGAGGGAATAAGCAGCTCTGTTCTTGTTGCAGAACAACTCTCTGGGGCTGCAACCTGCCGGTTAACAGCGTCCAGGGTGATGCCAAAGCCTCCAGAGCCCTCAAAGGATGTCCTCTGCACTGGCAGAGCAATAGCGTATCCGTCTCTACGAAGGCGCTTTGGACCGCTGAAGGAAAGAAGAGTGTTGGTGCTCCTCTCCCGTGCCATAGAAGAGGCTGACTCTGTCTCCAGAGCAGCCACAGATCTCTGCATTTCTGCTTTGTTCATTCTCCTATGTAGGCTCCAGGGAAAACGATGAGGAAGACAGAGACACCCCACTGTTTTTCGGGATCACAGACATTTATGTAATCATCTTCAGTTAAACTTAATTCCTTTAAATTTTCCCCAAACCCAAGTTCTGTTTTCCCTGGAGGTGATACATAACAAATACCACTGATGGACCTATTCTGTGTAGCATGTGTATGCTTGTGTGTATATATACATTTATATACACACATTCATGTTATTCTTCTTCTGTATTTGTCTCCTGCGAAAGACTGTTACAGTCATGTATAACTGCCTGCGCTCAGACATACTGCAAAGATGCTTTCATGGGTTTTATTGTCTGTGACCAGTATACTTATGTTTTATAGCAGCCTAATTACAGACAATTCACTTGAAATGCTGACATGCAGTGTTAAGTTATTCTGCAGGTGAATGAGTAGATATAACATTTCTCTGTGTTCGCTACAATTGTGTAGTATTATTAACTGTATTTGTCAATGGCAGGACTGTCTGGAGAAATTAATCTATTTAAAAATGGTCCTTGATTTCCAACCACCAGCGGCACTGAATGCATAGCGTTTGGGGAATGTTTTTTTCATGAAGGAAGTGGAGGATTAGAAAACTAAACGGTTTCATTTGAAACCTCCTGCACAGCTTAGTTTATAACAATAAAAGGCAATGATGGTTCCTTACAAATAAATTGAGAGGAAAAACAGTATTAAGAAAAAATCAAAATGAATAATCCAGGTGCTGCCATGTCTTGCTTTCTGGCTCTACCTGTGCTACACAGCCCAAACAGATACAGCTCCCACCTTTTCACTAGCACTGCTACAATAGATAATAAAACTAATTTAATTTTCTATTACTCTCTTCAACTTAATGGACACCCAGAGATTTCACAACTGTAGGAGGGCAGTGCACATCTCTACTGGAATGAAGAGGCACAGAAAAATTTTGGGTGGAAATACCATAAGAAACACTGTCACGAAAAACAGGCTTTAAATATTGAAAACACATAAAGAACAACATAGAGCATAGGGGAAACAGGCTGAATAAAACATGCTGCTATTAAAGCCCTGGAGCTCAGTCCTGAAGGGATTTGCATTTTTCCGACACAGACTGTGATTTTTCAGGGATTTTGAGCGCCACTGGAAGGCTGTGGGTCTGCGGAGACGCTGTGCCTGCGGAGCCGTCCCTGCACGGTGACAGGTAGCTACTCCCTCCCAGGCTCAGTCTAGCACATTAAAAAACCAACAGTTATCTTCCTTTTTTCAGCGCTCTGCTTCAAAGGCTCTCTAATGTGTTACCATTACCCTGTGCTCACCCCCACCACAGCGATAAACGCAGTATAAATAGCTACCAGTAGATGACAGATAGAACATGGACATGACAACAGTGTCCTCGCCCCGCTCCCGCAGTCGGCACAGCGATATCTGTCGTGATCTGCTCCGCGGTAGAGAGGCAGAGGTGCTGGCAGGAGCCACGCTGAAGCAGGGCAAACTTTTCATGCTGCCCCCGAAACCACATCAGAGGTGAACGTACAGGTGAATATTGATCTGAGCAAAGTAATTACCTCAGGGTTAATTAGGACTTGGCATAATTTAAGAGTTGGTCATAACTAGGAATTGATGTAATTTGATGTTCAGTGCTTCAGTGAACTCCCACTTTGGCTCTTTTTTCTCCTAAAACCCCGCAGCACTGCTATCCAGCTGAGGGATAATGGAGGGGATTAAAAATCAGCTCCTCATCTCATGCTAATGCTGTTTGCCTCACTGTCTTCCTACATCCAAAGTAGCAAAATACGAGCAGGATGTCCAGCTTTGGGCACCATAATTTGAGAAAGACACAGATCGATTTGTGAGAGGCCAGAGAAGAGCAAACAGGAATGATAAAAGATTTGGAAAACACGACCTGTAAGAAACGGTTGTAGGAATTTGGTTTGTTTAGTCTAGAAAAGAAAAGAATGAGGAAAGATACGATAAAAGCCTTCCAATATGCAGAAGTTTGTTATAAAGAGGATAACGATCAACTGCTCTTCTTGTTCCTTAAGAAATCACCTTATTTTACAGCAAAGACAACTGAGATTCGGCATTAGGAAAACATCTTTCCAATTACATACAGGAGCAGGGAAATCCTGGACCAGACTGGGTAAGGCAGTTCCGGTACCGTCTCTGCACCAGTGGCTTTTAGAACAGGTTCATGAGGCAGAAGCCACGTACCTCTGAAACCCTCTCCTGGCGCCGTCTCCCACTGCTCTGTGCTCAGCCCCTGCAGCCAGAGGCTGCTGGTGACACCCGCTGTCTGTGCCCACCGTCCCCCCGTGTCCCGGTAGGGCCTGGGAAAAAGCCGGGGCTCCCTGCTGGGAAAGGCTGGCCACTGGGGCACAGTTATCACTTGGAGGGAACCGGCCTCAGAAGGTATCCGTGTCCCCTGCAGCTCCCACAGGGGCTGCAGTCATCCCTGGCCTCTCTGGCACGCGCAGGGGCAAAGACGGCTCAGTTTGTCTTTCCAGCCCAGTGCTTCATCACAGCGTAGCCCTTCATTCGCAGTGGAGGCGTTTCTTCCGCTCCGGGTACTGTTATTTATTGGTATTAGCCGCTCGCAGCCCGGAGGGGAGCCCCACTGCGTCAGGCTTTGTACAGAGTGAGACTGATGGGCACAGCACAAAGTCTGCGCAGCAGGCGGGGAGGGGAGGGCGAGCAGGGCAGGCACCCGCTGGAGAAGAGACGTGGTCCAGGCTGTGGCTCCAGGGAAATGCACCCCTGTGCAGGTGCCGCACTTCGCCACCACCTTCACGTGCACACGGACATGGGCACAAGAAAAAACAGTAGCGTCCTGGCAAAGAGGTGAGCCCTGACCCGAAGTCAGAGAACTGGCTTGCAAAAGTCAATCACGTCCTGCAAAGCTAGTAAATATTTCACGAGGTTTGCAAAGCCTCAAACTCCATAAGCTTGGCAAAGCCCGACCAGCCGCTCTCCTCAAGAGCTATCAAGAGCCTGGATTCAACACTTAGCTGGCAATTTGCTGAAGACACATGGGGCAGAAAAGAAACCAAATTTGCTCTGTTTAGACTGACATTGGCTCCCCACTGTTGACAGCAGTCCAGATTTGGGGCCTGGTCTTTCTCCCACTGAATTCAACAGGGAATTTTTCCGTTTACTTCAATGGGGGCAGTAATAAGCCGTTGTATCTGTCAGTGCAGATTGCCAATGGAAGACAAACTGGAATGGCTAAGTGCTGTCTGTAATGAGAGATCATTTTTTCCCTCCCTCCTCCTCTCCCCCAAGTCCATTTTCAGACCATAACCACACTTTAATGAATAAAAAGTTGTTGTTTCAAATCCTTGCAGAACTGCAGTCCCTGCCAAGCCTGTTTTTCTTCTGGAAAGACAGATGGATGTGCTCACATTATGGTAGCTGTTTTTTGCGTGCCATATATTTTCAGTGATGTTCATGAAACTAGAATTAGTGACACTAATAATGACAAATCAGAGGGCTAATATTGTTTAACCCTGTTAAAAAGTGTTATTACATTTACATGTTCCCACAGAGTAAATGCTGTTTGGCTCAGACATATGTCTTGCTATCTGTTTATTTTTATGAATCAGAAATGAATCAGCAGTCAGTCTGAGTGTCCTGTAGATTTTCTTGTCTCATACACCGTTTTAGAAGGGGGAAAAAACCCACCAGGGTTTACAGAATGATTTTATGTTCAGTAGAGGCATAATAGTATTATTAAATTAATTCTAATCAATAAGAAAGAATATTGCAGGTCCGCATGGACTTATCCCAAAATGCTGAGCCGTTGAGGAGGCTAGACTGTGCTCTTGCTGATGTAATACTCATTCCTATGCTGATGGTGAAGACAAAAGTAAACGTTCAAATTAGACCTTGTGTGTGGCTGTCTGAGTGTCACTGTTTATGAGCATACACAAAACCGCCTTTTTCTCAAGCCAACAGGTGTTTCAGAATGCGAAGAGCAAAAGCATGATGTAGTCTGCAGCACACAGGGCCTATCTGTGGACAAGACTTACAGTAATTTAGAGCTGGGAAATTATTCCCTCTCTGCACTGCACTCAGCAGATAAATAAAATCAAACGACAGTCACTAATAGGATGTTTCCATCCATATCTTTCTTCGATACTCTGGGACTTTTGAGAAAAGGGTTAGGATCCTTGGGCAAGACTTTGAGAAGAAACCCCTGCTCTTGAATTGTTAGTTCCCTCCCTTGCATCTTAACTGTAAACAGCTGATAACAGGCTTGATAATCTCTGCCTTAAAAAAAAAAATCAATACACTGCTTCAGAAATTCGACAAAAAAAAAAGTTATGTAAGAGGTAAGAAAAACATCACACTTTCTTAGAGCATTAGACATTCCAAGAATTACAGAAGGTAATTTAAATTCAACTCACCCGCTACTGTTGCAATATTGAGGTTTTAAAGTCAGTTTATTTATATTTTAACTTTGCAGTTTCCCATAAGGCATGGTCAAAGTCTTTAACAGAATCACTGACATTAGGAATTCTCGTCCTCCTTTTCCCTTGCTCCTTATCAAGTGTACTTTGTTTCCTGCAATGGTTTATTGGGACCATCTGCATCTCCTCCTGTTTCTCTCAGGCGTGGAGATAAGATTTCACCTTTGGATGTCTGGTGGAAGTCCAGCTGGCAGTCTGGATGTGTTTGGTGGTTGTGGCTCAGTGCCTGTTGCATGCACGGGCTAGCCTCACATGGTGGCGACAGAAAAACCCATGTGAGAATCACCCTTCGTGTTTAGAACCAGCTTCGTTTTCCTCTTCAGGGCCAGGGCCAAAAGCTTCAAACTCGGCTGCCTGAAACATAAACTCCCACAAGTCCTTATCTGAGTGGTTCAATAAATGGCTGGGTTTTGCAGAGCCTGCGAAGCCCTCGCTGCTGTAGGAAGGGAATGGCAAGGCCTGCCAGGATGACTTGCGCACTGTTTCCAAACCAACACCCAAACTGCTTTTGGGTCAAATTATGTCCTTGCAGCCTCCCTCTCTGGTCACTGCTTTCCTCATTTTTGATCCCACCGCCCACCCTGAGAGCAGCACAACTGCTCTCTGCTTCCTCTCAGAACTCACAGTGCTCGTGCCTGCAGCAGTCATCGTTTTGTTCGCAGCAAAAGCAAACAGGGCACTTCCAGCCAAAATTGCCCAAAAAGGGGAAATTGCCACAGTAAGAGATACCATTTCTGCCACGCAGCTTGGAGCGCTTTTGGATGTCTGGCCGCTTTACCATTCTCCCCTATTACTGGTTTCAGCCATATTCAGTACTTGAACATGAAGTGAAAAAGCTTGATTTCAGTGTTTGGAAGTGGTAATGCTCTCAGCTGAGGCCAGCCCAGCTGGGTAGTCTGGTTTATTTGCAGCTGAGGCCTGGTAAAACAAGCTGCAGCAAACGGTTAGAAAGTGAAATCAGCCCCTCCACCAGACAGGGTGGAGGATGGGAGACCTCTCCTTCACAGTTTATCTAGCAGCCCTGCAGAAATGTTGAACTCTTTGAAGATAATAGGAGCAAAGACAGTACCTTTCTTCTTCCTTGCCTCCTCCTTTCCTCCCTTCATTTTGGAGACACATTATCCACACAGAGGGTCAAGTATCTAGCTAAATGAAACATTTTTCAAAAGCTCAATGTGAAGGTTTGCAATGCAGACAAACAATCTCAAGCCTCATGCCCAGAAACCCCCTGCAGCCCCAGCTGCATCCCCAGCAGCGTGGGCAGCAGGGCCAGGGGGGGATTCTGCCCCTCTGCCCCGCTCTGTGAGACCCCCCTGCAGGGCTGCCTCCAGCGCTGGGGCACCAACAGCAGAAGGAGACGGAGCTGTTGGAGCGGGGCCAGAGGAGGCCCCGGAGATGCTGGGAGGGCTGGAGCCCCTCTGCTGGGAGGACAGGCTGAGAGAGCTGGGGGGGTTCAGCCGGGAGAAGAGAAGGCTCCGGGGAGACCTTGGAGCCCCTTCCAGTCCCTCAAGGGGCTCCAGGAAAGCTGGGGAGGGACTCTGGAGCCGGGAGGGGAGCCACGGGACGAGGGGGAAGGGTTTTACACTGAAAGAGGGGAGATTTAGATGGGATCTGAGGAAGAAATTCTTGGCTGTGAGGGGGGTGAGCCCCTGGCCCAGGTTGCCCAGAGAAGCTGTGGCTGCCCCATCCCTGGAGGGGTTCAAGGCCAGGTTGGACGGGGCTTGGAGCAACCTGGGCTGGTGGGAGGTGTCCCTGCCCGGGGCAGGGGTGGCACTGGGTGGGCTTTAAGGTCCCTTCCAACTGTAACCATTCTGTGATTCTGTGATTTTCCCAAGAAGCCGAAGGAATGCCTTGTATACCGAATCTTTTGTTTGTTTCTTTCTTTTTTTATTCTGGGAATTATTTTTTTTTAGTATCTCATGAAGTAGAAGAAACTGCTAATCTTTGCTCTGCCTATTTGATGTTTTAGAAAAGCCGAAGAGACAAATCTGTAAAAGCGCTTTCTCTGTTTTTAGATTATTTTTTTTTTCCCCTTCTTAAACACAGGCTGCAAGTCTCAGAAGAAGTCAAGGACTCGAGTTTCTCTTTGTTTTTAGTGCCTGGCTGCTTCTACTGTGTTAAAGTGTCAGCTCCTGATAAATAAGGGACTGAAAACAGAGAAGGTCTATTTAAGAGAAAATGTCTATCCTTCATAGTCTGGAGAGATAGAAGTGGATTTATAGTCCCCTGGCAACATCCAGGGAATGTTTTGGAGCCTTGAGGCAAATTGTGGACACTGGAGACACAGTCCTCAGTGGTTTTGTGCATCCTTAATATTACACTGAGATCTGAGCTGCTTCACATCCAGACAAGTGAAAAGCAGATTAAACCTGGAAAGGGCGGGGGTAAGAGAAGGTCCCTGCACTGTGGCAGTGTCCGTTTGAACCTCGCAGGAGAGGTCGGTATATGGCCAAGTTTGCAGAGGTGGCCAGGAGAAAGAGGCTTTGGGCTGGAGGCTGCGAGTTAAGAGGACGTTTGAAGCTGTGAAATTCAGACTTTGATCTGAAGAAGCTGCCTGCAGCTTGAGCGCGCCGGGCTCTGCAGGTCAGGATGCTGCCTTGGACCAGCTCTGCTACAGAGATAAAGATAACAGATTCCTCACCAGGTCTGAGGGAGCTACTCCTGAGGTGAGCTTGCCAAGATCTTCATCACAGACCTCAGAGCAGAGTCAGTTATTGCTCGGGAAGGCAAGAAGCATGTCCCCTGTTCCACTCTGCGCAGTGGTCAGGGTCAGTGCCTTTCACCTGCCCTGGGCTTCCAGCTGGCCCTGCCTCCTCGTCTGGCAGTGAACAGGGGACTCCATCTCTCTGCATGTGTCACTCTGCTCCCCGGCTCTCGCCCCTGGCTTTTTTGGGATGTACTGAGGAAGGCCTGGCATGGGTGTACGATTTCTGGACTTTGACAGACTTGGGTGAAAGGGGGCTTATCTAGAGCACCTCTGTGTGAGTATCACAGTTTATATAATCATTTCAATTAGAACAATGCTCATTTGGACTCATGAGATTACCTGGGAACCAAGCCTGAATTAATTTAAAAAGGAAAAAAAAAAAAGTCGGCATCTGTCTCATAGCTGTGGAGAAAAGTTCAAGGGAAGTGTGGACTTCTCCACTGATTTTCCACAGAAATATTTCTGATGTGTTATTTTCCCTAATCAACTTTTTATTTTAACAACATATGGTAAAGCAGCTCTGCCTCAGTGTGGATGTGCAGGTCTTACTGAGCAATGCTGGCTCCCTGGACTGGAGACAGCTCGGATTATTTTACAACAACAGCATTCATAATTGCACTATATGCAGAATCAAGACTAATACAGAAGAGTTGCCATAACAACACCACCTCGACATGGTGCTTGCACAAACACCTAACACATCCTAGGGAATGGATTCAATACCCTGTTGGGTGAAAAACATTCAGCCTTTGAGAATGGACCACTGAAAATTGTGGTGTCTGAGTCATAATTTTGTAGCAGGAAATCTGTCCATGAGAAAAGGCTTTAGCAAATTAATTATTAGAATTTTATTGCTATTTTACCTAAGCAGTGGCTATGTTAGCTACTGTAGAGACTGTCAGCCACTTGCTGTCTGATGAGTCCAACAACTCAGTGCATGCAGCAGAATAGAGCTCTGTGGTGCTGGGCACTGCACAAGCACAGGGTAGCAGGAAAAGAAAAGAAACCCCCCATCTTCCAGAGCTAAAGCTAAAGATGACCCCAACACACAGTAGGAAAGGAAACAAAACACACAAAATCACAGTGGCAAATGACAGATTATCTTCATGATTTTTTAAGGAAAAAGTGTATCTATCAAAAATAACCCAAGTGGAAAGATAAATAATGGGAGCAAAGATAAGGGGGGCCAGTGCAGGGAGGAAAGGGCAGTCGGGATGTAAGGAAAATGATGAGTGTGGACAGAGAGAGGTGACTCCACCAGATCAGCTCAGAAACCTGTTCTTCCATCCTCACACCTAGCAGTTGCAACTGCCTTTAGAAATGCCTTACTGACCTCCATGCTCCATTGTTATTGCAGTTCTCAGATAAAATACCATAATTCCAGACAGCTATTCAGAGGCTTGGGGGTAGGGTTTTTTGTTCTTTTTTTTTTTTTTTTTAGCAAGACTTCTTGTTGATGTTACACATTTTGCTATCTTAATCCCACGAGTATTTTCATTTAGAAGCCAACACCATGCAGTTCCTTTCCCCTTCAAAGTAATTCTTCCACCCAGATCAGCTATAATGAGGCAGTCTACTCATCATGCAGAGCTACGCAGAATATTGGCTCCACTAAAAGAACGACCCGAGAGGGCAAACTTCCCACTCCAATCACTGCACCTTCATTATTCTTTCTCACCTTGCAAACAAAGTATCAGGCCTTAAGTTTCCTCTAAGTTTCCATAAGGGTTGTTCTAACACAGATCCCTGTTCTTTTATTTATTCCCAGAAGAACAGTGCTTGATTTTGCTTACAGTCCTTCACTGCTATTACAAAAAAGAGCTGAAGTCGTTTCTGCTCTGCTTGCTTTGATAGTGATACTCAGCAACGACATTCTTTGTGTGAAAGAAACCCAGGAAAAGTAGCTTTTCCTAGCATTATAATTTTTTATAGTGAAGTGTTAAAGTTTTCAGCTGAGCTGCTTGTGATAAACACTGCACATGCTCCAGCCTCCATAGGTTCCCACTGGGTTTTCTTTGTCCAGGTTAGCAACACAGTAGTTTTAGGTTCCCATTGCAAGTAAATGAGAGAAGAGCTCCATTAAAAGCTGTGATATATCCCACTTCAGATCCAAATCATTCCGAAGCGTCTCTCTTCCCCACTGGGTGCAAAGGGATCGCAGGGCAGGTGCTTTGCTAGCTGAAACAGGTACTTTTTAGGTTGGATGGTGCCTGCCCAAAGCTGCTCACCACCTCAACAAATAAGAAAATAAGTGAAAAGGAAAGGAAAGCAAGACACAATAGCAGGAGGCAGGCAAGGAGGCTCAGAGATCAGGCACTGGCTGGAAATCACAGAAGGCACTGGGATGGAAAGAGAATCCAGATCTCTCGATAAAACCCATTTTTGTGCGTTTTGCACCACAAGTCTCTCCTCTCTGTTAAACAAAAAGAATGCGATTATATATTTCCTTTTTCTCTTCCCTTCCAGTGGTTGCACGTTAATTAAGCACTTAATTTTTTCCAGAGCAATTGTCAGACCAAAAACCTCTAAGTCAGATGGAAAGAACTCAACATTGCAGCCAATGTAAAGTAGCCAGAAAAATGAGCGTGTGGGAAAAAAAGACATTGTGCAAATAATATTGCTGAAGGAAATACAAAAATTACATGAGAAGGGCAGACAGGGGCACTGTGCAAAAGATAAGCAAGGAGAGTTAGGAACAAGGCAGGGCCGCTAATTCTGCTTCATAAGCACAGTTGGTGCACGATTCCCATTCCCACTCCTGCCCCCGCTCCCCAAGCACAGCCGCACAAACACTTGGTTTCACACTCTGCACAACCGTGAGGACCCCACGACCCTCAGCAGCGGGGATGGGAGGAAGGTGGGAACCTTGCCGAGTGGATCTGCCACAGACAAAGAAACGAGCTATCCTGCCCACAGCTGACCTACCGCAAGAGTTTCTTGCCTCTCTGCTCTAGAGCTGGAAATTTCTGCCTAATTCATTGTGCCAAATGCCAGATTAGCTCTTTGTGGCTTCAGAGACAGAAACCTCTAAAAATGATAATCAAGGGCTAAACTGATTATTTTATATGACCTGATTTGATTTTGAAAATAGCTCTGCCCTGAGCAGACAGTTGGACTAGAAGACCTGCAGATGTCCCTTCCAACCTAGTCTTCTGTCACAGGTTACCAGTAAAAGCTGCAAAGATTCAGGAAAACAACTCTTCTGTCCTGTGAACTACAAAACCAGCAATTCCAACAGTTGTTTCTTTTCATTATCAGAAGACGACCTACACTTAGATCTCAGGGGCCCAACAACCCTGAAATCCTGGGGCAACGAGAGCCTCTACAGAGACATTGCCAAGCTACTCAGTGACTGGTAAGCCTTTCATCCTCTGCTTTTGCTGTGGGATGTCATACTAGCCTTTTCTCTCCAGTTTATTTGCCTCTTAAGAAAAAAGTCAAAGCCAAGTGAAAGATAAGCTGCAAATGCTGTAGACTTAGCTCCTGCTGGTCTCCCACGGCAGTCAAGGAGTGAAGACTGAAATATTAGACCAGCAGAGTTTCTTCATTTGTTTTGAAACCGTCTCAGCCGGGACACACACCCCAGCTTTCTGTGGCATTTCTTGGCTGTGTTTGTAACTGCTATACATAGGACCTACAGGTGCTCAGCACCTCCAGAAATATAGTTGAAATACAGTATATGCATGCTGGTTTGCCAATTCAGATTGTTTGCCCCCCAAATTCAGCCACACAGGGAGTCAGAAGCAAAGTGAAGAGCAGGAGGCATGGGGCTGGTGTTCAGAGCTGTGGCCATCGAGCTCAGCTCGGGGTCAGAGGCTGAAGTCAGCAGCCCTGCGTCCACACGGCAGCGGGGACTTGGATCCCAGCGGCGAGACAGCCGCCTCTCCGCAGTGGTGGTCCCTGCCTCCTCCAGCGCCGATCTGCACCGCCGCAAGTGCCCACCTCGCGAAGGTACCGACATCTCAGCCTGCACCACCCAGTACGGGCTACAGGTACAGGGATGACTGCCCAGCTCTGCACAGCGCGCCCAGGACACAGGTCAAGCGGCCTGACTTCGAGGGTTATGCCCAGATCATTACAACAGCCTATTTTGTAGGCATTAAGACTTTATTATACCCCCTTACAAGCTAAAAGCACTTGGCACTATGCCTCGTAACAATTTTAATCACTGCGGTTAGAAGGGGCTCTTATTCCAGCTGCTGCGATTTCACCCAAACCAGGATGGCAACCCACCAGCCCAGCGACAGCGGGGTTAGCTCAAGCCGCCCCTTTAACGCTGGCTAGTGAACTAAGTCCTTAATAACATCTGGAAAAGGATCTCTGCATCACAGAAGAAGAAACTTTGCCCAGAAGAGGTTATCAATGGGACCCCAGGAGACCAGTCACTGTGAAGCTTTACTTCATTCCAGAGATGTTTTGGAAGCAATTACTTCATCTTGTTCTTTATTCACGGGATTCACTTAACTGATGACATTATAGCTCAGTCCATTAAGTAAATGGGTTATATATTTTCTCCAAGTTTTGAGGAAGTAATGTTGTAGCCTATGTCACTATCATTGTCAGCAGTCAGTGGGGACAGGGACAGATCTTCATTTGTTTAGTAAGGTTTACCTCTGCTGATATCTTAAATATGATATATTTGGCTCTGGGTCTTTTATAACGTTTGAGCAGAATTTAAAAAAAAAAAAAAAAGAAAGCAAGTGTTATTTTCACAAAATTCCTGGCAGCTGTACCATTTATTATGAGAGGAAAATGGAGCAAGAAAAATTGGCATGTCGTTTCTTAAATGAATTTATATCCTCATTTCCTTTAGAAAATGAATCCATGCTCCATCTAGCCCTTTTCCATCAGTCTGCAGGGGCAAAGTTTGCAGAGCACAATTGCAATACACAGTTATAGCATCGGCCAGTGTGCCATACATGGCTTTCACAATAAATCCTTCCCCACCCTTGCTGCTGGTAGCACTTACAACGGTTTTATTTTCCATCAGTTAGCCACGCAGTAGGTCTTAAAAGTCAGCAACAGCTCAGAAAGCAATCAGGGACACATGATCAAAATTCTGGTCACCGGGGCCAAAATGACTCTGGAGGCTGCAGGAGCTGTTGCTCTGCTGCACGCCTGTCTGCCGAGAACTGACTCGAGCTGCACTCATCACACCTCCCTGTGCCAGGGGGGAGCGTGTGGGACATTTCTTTTGTAGTTTCTTTACAATGCCTCAGTATCCCAAAGAGAAGAGGCAGCAGGCTGGGGAGGAGATTTACCCAAAGATAAGCAAATTCAGGAGCCAGTAAAAAGCTCTGCCTTTGGGAACTGTCACAGAATGCTGGCAGTCAAAAGAAGTTTCTCACAAAATCTCCAAAACAACCCCTTCCTCCTCCACATTCATCCGCCTCCTCTGAGGGGTGGTGCTTAATACACTAAATACAACATAACCACTTGGAAAGCACTTTTCATTTTGAGTCACCACCTTGCTATTTTTGCAGCCACAAATGCAGACTGGCAGAGTTGGTGTCATTAATCTGGTACATACAGGAACAACCTGCGGAGCCGGGGCTGGAGCTCTAAGGAAAAAGAGGCTCCTGGGAAGTGTCTTCTGGGGAAGTCAGGATGCAGGCAGCGCAATGCATCCGTGCCAATCAAAGGAAGGAAAAAGAGGGTAATAGCACTGTAACATCATTTCTGGTTGACTCCAGTTTGTGTTTTAAACCATTATCAAATTAGGAAAAGGGAAGGGGAAACACTTCATTTGCCCCCAACATAAAAGGTTTTGGTTTGGATACAGCCTTTTTATTCTTTTAATCGGAAATCTTAAAAAAACACCCAGGAAAGAAGTACCGCCAGCCGCCCCCCCCAC
>VYZM01013595.1:181961-219845 GCA_013398915.1 Dromas ardeola
TTTCAAAATGAAAAATCAAAGGCTCCTGTTCCAGCAAAAAGCTCGCTGGGACCAGGTGGCAGACAGGGTGGGAACAGCAGACACCAGTCCCTGGAAGCCTGACAAATAGAAGGGAGGGCCTGAACGCAACAAAGCTGGGACGTGAAACGCACAGAATCTCCTGATGATTTGGGTCAACATATGGCTCAACGCACCGTCTTTGGCCAACCTCAACATGTTTCAGTCTCCAGGGTAGCACATGTGATTTTCTCACATCAGAAGTGGAGAGCATTGATGGGACTATGGAAGGAAAAGCTACTCTCATCATACCTCATACATGTTCCTGTATAAACAGGGTGCTAAAGTGCTGTTTATTTTTGCAACATCTGATCTACATCTCTCCTGGATCTACTTAAAGCTCAGAGGAAGTGTCCTGATTGGTATTTTGGCTGTTGCATGAGAAAGCAGCACAACTGGTGTCAGCCAGGGTCCCGCAGTCACAACAGCACGTCAGTGCAAGCGCGAGACCTTGTCCCTGACGGGGTGTTAGGTCTGCACATCCACCCAGCACAGGCTGATGACAATGGGACTATTATGATTTCCCAGCCTTCCTGCTCCGGCTGCAGTTTCCCTCATTCCCTGAACAGCAGGGAGGGTCTAGACTGGAGCTACAAAGATTTCCATGTACACACACACACAAACACATTTTTTTTTCCCTGTCCTGCCAGTTTCACCAACCACGACAGCAATCCACAAAGCATAGGAAGGCTTTCTTTTCTCTGACCTGCTTGGCTGGCCTGTCTGAATGGCTCTGCTAGCCCCACCATGAACATACAGAAAACACGTTTAAGCCTCTCTTGTAGAAGACTTAAACTTTGGGAGAGAAGAAATGCAGGTATCAAAGGACCAGTGAAAAACAAATACATCCACGCTAGGAGAGAGGGGAACTCCGTGGGATGGAAAGAGACAGCTCAAGGCTGTGAAGTAAGAGTAATTTCCCCAAACACCAGTTTTTTCTTTATACAGGAGCATCTTCATTTGGATCTGAGCCCCGCTCCTGGGGGACCCCGTGAGATAAGTGACAGACCCACTGGGTCCGAAGCCTCCAGGTGTGGGGCAGAGCTCCACACAGCAGTCCCCCCGAGCACAGAGCTGGCCCGAGCGCCGTGCTGCTGCCCAGCGCTCCGGGATGGGAAGGAGCTGTAGTCAGGGGTAATTTATTCAGCCAGAAGAGAATCCAACATCTGACTTTGCTATGTGCTGGGTTGAGATCGGTCCATTTTGCACCAGAGGAGGAGACAAAAATGATTCAAGCATTTTAAGTCCTCCACAGTACTGCCTGTAGGCAGATATTCTCCTGCTGCGTACTTTGTGCCTGCTCTGGTGAGCTCAGAAGCGTTTGAGTGCTCTCAGTTGTGCCCTCGGGTCCCTCCACGCCCAGGGTCAGGACAAGCCCCGAGTCTGCACCGCAGCGGCTTTCCCCAGGCGGGGAGCAGAGCCACAGGGAGAGGTGGCCAGGAGGGAGCAGAACTGCTGTGCTCGGGTCCTCGAGCAAACCATGGAGACCACAGAGAAGTAAACAGAGGAAGGCCAGGGACGCAATAGCCCGAGCAGGGATTTGCCCTGGGAATGTTAGTCGGGATGCTCGGGCTAAACCATTAGCTGCCATGCGACGGAGACCAGTGCTGAGGCTGCTCCAGCGCCGGAGAGCTCTCAGCGTCCCACGGCACACAGGCGAGAGACCCCCGAGCTGCTCCACAACCACCAACCACCACCGCAGGAATATGAACCCCCCTGGGGCCTGGAGCAGCCACGGCTCGGAACGCTCTGGGTAAAGGTGTGGAACAAAGAGCTGCTTTGGCAGCCCAGGTTAATGCTGCAGCGTCTCCTGCATGAGTCTGTGAATCTGCTCAAAAAACTCCAACGTCAAACAAACACACAAGCAAGGTCAGTGAAAGCAAGAGAAAAATGCTGCAATGACTCATGTACTGGTAACCAACCCGAGAAAAGCAGCCATGACCAGAGGTATTTTCAACAGACGATACCGTGTCGGCAGACTTGGGTGCTTTCAAGTTAATTTTCTTGAAAAGGGCCAATTTTATTGTAGGCAACAGTATAAACAATTTGATAATAATCTGACTTTTATCAACCTTGGGGTTTAAAAAGAAGATAAAATGAGGAAAAGGGACAAACACCCACATGCACAGGGGAGAGGACCTTCAGGAGGAACACAAACAACTGGTTTTGCTTGTATTTGATTTTCAATTTTTCTTAAGAAAGAGTAGAAAGGCATGAAATATTGAACCAAAATATTAATACACTGTAAGAAGAATAAACCATTCAATCTCCTGATGCCCCTATTTTTAATGAAGTACTTTTCTCTGTTTTCAGACTCTAATACAAAAGGAGAAATCAAAGATTCTCTTCTCTGCATTTGGTGTCCAGTTGCAGTCCAGCACAATTGCTCCAGTTAGTCTTAAAAAAACCCAAACAAATCAAAAACGCTTCAGGAAATGAAAGTTAAAATAATACTTGTTTCATTTAATGATCCCTCATTCTCTGGTATGTTCAATGTATTTGCGTCAGGTGTTAGAGTTGGCATCAGCTGCTATTGTATTGGTGAATATTTGCTGTTCTATTTGAGTTTGCACAATCCCTATCTCACAATGGTGCATGCTTGGCATGCACGGCAATTTCTGTGCTGGAAAACACAGAAATAAACACAGGAACAACTGTTCTGCATTACTGCATAGCGACCAGAGAAAATTATTTCCCTCCCTCCCCCCTTATTTCCTAATGACTCACACCTTCCAAAAAAAAAAAAAATCACATAATCTAAAGTCCATGTAACCTGGTTTTCCTCTTGAAGTCACTTCTTTCTTTTTCCCTTTCCAACTAACCAACTTAGTAAGAAAAAATTTGCATCTCAGTCCTTTTTATGCTCTCTGATAAAAGTGATCTGATTTCCATGAGAAGCGATGGGGAAACCTCCAAAGGTTTCAATTCATTTATTTGAAGTTTAGCTGAACTTTCAGACGTCCCACCCTTCTGCCTAATCCCTCAACAAGCTCACATTTCCCCTTTCCCCTCCTTGGGCTTGTCTACAGGGAAATACCTTCCCAGAACAGCTGTACTAGAATAATTAATCCACTATAGATAGGCCAGTAAAGCATCCTGCCTGGATATTATTCTGGAATAAAATTTATCTTGTTCTGGAAGTACTTCTCGGTGCAGCCACAGCCTTTATTCCAGAACCCACACAGGGATTTATCCTAGTGCAGCTTGCACAGAGCAGTTACCGGGACACAACTATGCCCAGGTATCTCCCTGCACAGGCACGCTAGGCAGGACAATCCGCCAGTGAGGACTCGAGAGAGAATAAGGTGCCCAGAGACATTGGGATTAGAAGTGGGGCCGTTCTCTTCCTCCCGGAGCTGTTTTGCTCCTCACTGTCATCAACCTTCTTAACATCAGCCCAAGACAGTGGGGTCTTCAGAGCATGGGGCAAACGTTTGAAACACGGGACAAATCTGGTTCCACTGAGATTAAAGACCATCACCTTTTCTTGCATTAGGTGTACAGATCTGTAAGCTTTTCAGGCATATGGCTACTCCTAAACGCGCTTTCCATAATATAAATCTCTCTAAGGGAGGTTTCAGTGGTCTGAGTTTTTATTTCTCACGCCTGGCCGTCCCTCTGTCCCCCTCCTGATGAAAGCTCAGCAATGCACATGGACTTGGCAGGCCTTGGTGAGACACCTTACAAGTCTTTTTTGTTTCTTTTACAAGCTTTTCTTTTTCTAAAGCATCACCTAGACTCCACAATCCAGTGGAACCCAGATCCCGCTGTGGGATCTTCCCAGGACGCTGGGGGTGATGTTCCGCAGGGAAGGACCCAGGTGTCAGCTCCAGCCCCATCACCTCTGCCTTTTGGCAAGTTCTTCTCGCCCTCGTGCGTTGGTTTCCCATTTTTCTAGTGGGAATGTAATACTTCTTTGGGGATTAATAGATTAATATAGAGAGCCTGGAAAGCGTAAAGCACTACACAGGAGTTAAGTGTTGTAATTAGGAGCAATTCTGATCTTGATTACAATGAGGTAAAGCTGGAAGCCCTACACCATAGGAAGATTTAAACTGATTAAAAAAAAAAAAAAAAAGATCAGCATCGGGGTCTTATGATTTTAAATGTAAACTTGGGCAGATTCCCTGCTGAGGTACATCTGCAACTGTAATAAGATCATGGAACATGACAACTTGTCATTTCAGTAAGAGATATAGGGAAAATGCCCTTTAAAAAAATTAAACAGGAAGGAAATTTTTAAAGTGTTTTCTTTGGCTCTGAAACATATGCCCGGGGAGAAGCTGTTCTCAGCAATGCAGTGGATCTTGAAATATTTACTGGGTCTGGCATTTAATATAATCTTTCTTGTATAAACGATATAGAAAAAACACATATTATCTTAGACTGCAATCTAGCGTGAGGATGAGATGATATTTTAATAGGGCTGCATTCATCAACTGTAACAAGAGAGGGAATGTGCTCCAATCCAACATGCCCTGCGGGCAATGTAAATGAGAGCAAGTGACTTCGACCATCAGATAAGTACAGCAGTGAGAGGCAGACAGACGGACAGACAGCCTGCTAGGGAAGGAAGGCAGTTTTGGGAGGGTGATCTAACGGGACAGGTATGGCACCCATTGCCCATCTTACTGGGATCCCATCCTCTCAATCCACTCTTGTAAGTGCACCCAACAAGGGTCCTCCTGGAAACCTGGATTTCTTACTTGGCTTGCAGTGGGATTTGCACGTCTAGCCAGTGACACTAATATTTTCAGAAGTAATTAAATTTTTAATTAGGCTTTTTGATAGCTGGTAGCTACTGCTTTGCAGTTTTGTTTCTATCCCAGTTGGATGCACCATGGAGCAGCACCATGAACCTCCAACGGTTCTTCCAGGAAGATTTGAGAGTTTGACCACACAGCGCATGAGGGCGCCAGGACGTGGGCCGCTGAGCTTACAGCCACACGTCATAGCTGCAGACTGGAATCAGAACTGGGCAGTACGTTTCAGAGCCACAACAACATCCGTTCAAGATTTTCCAACACAAATTTGGAGAAAGAACAGTGAAGACGGAAAGGCCCAGATCCTCAACCGTTATCAAACTGGCAGACAGATTTATTCATGGGAACAATATGCCAACTTTCCTTCAAACCAGGCTTTCAGGCTGAGCAGTACTTGCACAAAAAAGGGAAACTCGTCATATACAGGTAGCCACAGTAAAACTGAAACACAAACTCTCCAAAGGTGACTTGTGCTGGAGCACGCGTATTGAAAAGCTCCAGAGAAAGTCAGTGAATTATTTCTGACCTCGGGCAAGTTGCTTAATCTCTCCCTAGTTCAGACAGGCAGAGTCACACTCACAGTAAAACCACAGCCACCTCCCCATTCCTCCTCTCTGCAGAAAGGGACAGGGGTGTGGAAGAATGACTGAGTGAATTTTCTAAAAGATTCAAAGGAAGAAGAGGTCTAAATAAAACATCACATTTGACATGGCTTTTGACATTTAAAGGACCCCCGACCTTCCCGAAGCAGTCCCAAGACTCTCTTGCACCCATTTGCAGAGAAAACAAAAGACCCTAAACACCAACTGCACATTAATTTGCTTTTATTTTCCTGCAGTTTCTTTGCTAGCTTGTCTGTGTGAGAAGATGGATCAGGTTTCTATTATTTCCTAGTCATTGCTTGATTCACATGCCGTAGGGACCATTGGCAGACGATAGCAATGGAACACAAGTCGAACGTCACTGAACTGTAATGTCCGTAAGCGCAGTGTCTTCCCAGTGCCTTTGTCACTCCTCCACAGACACCCTTTACAAGCATTTCAGACGTACAAACACTGAACATCTACAGTATAGAGGTGATACTGTACTGAAGCCCTCAACAACTGAGATCTCCACTAGGCATCAAAAATGTGTCATGGCAGTATCTGGCACTGGTGTGACCAGCTGCGCTGCAGGCGGGGCTCACGCAAACGTGCTTTGAGGCGCAGGAGGCACATTCACAGCCATTGACGAAGCCAGCATGTTCACAATGAAGACAACCAGGCAGCTTGCACACGGAAGACCTGCTTCCGTGGCGAGGTGTGCGACTGCGGCTCTGCATCTGCAGGCACAGTTCACAAGGGCTGGCTGGGCCCAAAGGCATCTTTCCCTTTTCCCTGCTGTGGGACGGTCAGCAGCCACCTCCATGCTGGAGGGGATTTAGCTTTACCTTGAACACTAACCATACTATCAAGACTGTCCTGCCCACCTGGCACTGCCTGAGGCCAGCCCGCTCTGCCCACGTGCCCTGACACTCCTGACCTGTCCCCGGACGCTGCCATCCGTCAGCAGCTGGACTCAGCCACATCCCAGCGCTCCCCCGGTGATGGGCATTGCCAACCAGGTACCAACGGCAGCACCGACTGGCTGCAATTTGGCTTCTAATTATCACCATGACTCCAGCAATTCAGGTAACCAAATTGCTGCTATTGGCTCTTAATTTGTGCACGCAACAGCCCAACTGGATGTACAGCCGGGGTGGCAGAGGGCAATGCCTGGTTTTCAGGTCCTAATTTTATCTTGTTTTTTAAAGCGGGGTCTGAACCTCCAAGGTTTTGGCTTCAGATCCCCTTGTTATGACGTTATGAGAAAACATTTGTGGTCAGGTGATTTCCTTTTGCCCTAGACAGCTGTCAAGAGCAGCAGAATGGCCCACGGCATAATGTGATGTGGGTGTAAGGAGTGTCTTAAGCCAATAAGTTAAAGCGACAGGTTAGAAAGCCTAAGGAAAAAAACAAGCCAATAATTGCTGAAAATCTTCCTGTTAAGTTTATTTAGTCAAATTCAATGGCCCCTCTCCAGGCCTTCAGCCTTCTCCATGCCTTGGAAAAGAACATTATTAATCATTTTGCTTCTATTATTTAATCATCCTAAGCATCAGCAGTACAGAACAGCGCTTGGCTCTTGCGGAGCAAACCCCAGCCCTCTCCCAGGCTGCAGCATCCCGGCAGCTCCTGCCGCGGAAGTAGCTTTGCCGAGCACAGCGGCCAGAGAGGATTCGGGTCCTGGGGAGCGCCCGCCCTGCGTCCCCGTCGTGTCCCCCCCTCCCCCCACATCCGCACCATCCCCAACCACTACAAGCCGGCCCTCAGGAGCCTTTTTGGACGTTTAAGCATCTCCAAAGCATTGTTGCATATGACATTTTAGAAACTCGGAGATCAGCTGCTGCTTAAATCCTCCAAATAGATTTCAGAAATGCAACCAGATTTTTAAGAGCCCCCACAGCAACTCAAGGTGAATCAAACTGAAAATACCTGTTGCCTGTATGTTGCTTGGAGTAAAAGAGGATTAAAAATCTCTTTATTACACCCTGCTAGTTCTGCTAGAAGATTCTTTTAATGAGTAGTCTTTATTGAGAATGGATGAAAACTCTCCACCAAACGTTAAAGGAGGAGGTGGAAAAATGGATTAGCAACTCAGAGACAATTGTCACAACACGCTCGTTCTTCTTGAAAAGCCTCAGTTTTAATGAACAAATGCACATCTCGCCTCCAAAAAATACCACCAACTGAAAGAAAATCTGTTTCAATAGTCACTATTTTCAGTGGTATTTTGGGGGAGGGACTTTTGTCTGCCAAATTGAAGAGTTGGGGAGACAGGAAAGGAGGGAAGAAAGAAGGGGTGTTTGTAATGGATTCAACATTTGTGCAAGTAGTAGATGCAATGGATGCGTCCTCGGCTCCGGACACTTGCAACACCCACTGCTGGGCACAGACGTGAGCCCCCATAGTTTGCAAAATGCTGCTGTAGGACTGAGATGGCTGCTGTCGAGCACAGCAAGGCGGGAGCTCGGCAGCCGACGGCAGCGGGTCTGTCCCCCCTCCCTGCCACAGCCCAGGCCCCTGCGCCGCCCGTCGGTTTGCTCAGCAAGAGTTTGCAACACAAATATAATTACCTTTGTCTCTGGTAGCCTTTGCACTCCAAATGATTTTACTGGAGTGCTCATTCTCATTCAATTAAAAACATAAATTATGTTTATAATAATAGCAGATTTTTTTTATTTTTTATATAAAGACTCTAAAAATGCAACTTTTGCTTCTGCTAAATGATTATGCAGAGAGCTGTCTCTGTTTGGAGGCCTCAGTCTGAGTCTTTCATGAGGCATTCACTGAATATAGACTGTCTGGTTATCAGGTAATATTTTATAGAAAGACTGAGTCTTTATTTAATAGTTAGAGTCTTCTATTGATTCATGCAGCCAGTAATGGTGACTAAGGGAGCTGTGATTCATTGGCACCTGTTGGTATCTGGGGTTTGAGGTTTTGTTTCACTCTTTACAACCTCTTCCTTCTGCTTCCCCTAAGCATGCACATTTATTATTTTTTTTTAAATACAAAGGAATAAAACAAGAAGGCTTTTTTTTGGGCAGTAACTCTACAGTTGTAGTAAAATTCCTGTCTTACCATGTGTCATACGTGCAGCTACTTCAGAGCCACCTGTAAGTTCCTAAAACCTCTCAAATTTACCTACCATGCTATTTATCTTTATTTTTTTCATCAGATAGGAAGTATGAGGTGAAGTCAACCATATGGGCTATAAGAAAACAGTGTATGATTCATGACAGCTACTAAGCTCAAAAATTAGCTATTCCTTGTCCATTTTATCGATGTATAGACACAGCACCCTGCCTAGAAGGAATCCATTTCCCCCCAGTTTAAAAAAAATAAATAAATTAGAAAAATCAGTCATGTTCATATGTAGCTGGCAATAATACTATCGAATCAGCCAGCAAAAAAACCTGGCAAGGCACGAGTCTCCAAAGTTATGAAAAAAACCCCAAACCAAACAGAAACCCCATACACTTTCAAAGCAGTTCAAATGTTAGTTCTACATTTGTAAACCCAAGCCAGTCACACAGGCTGCGGTACCGAAGCTTTGTAGACACCCCTGTCCCTACACAGTTCCTTCAGCGTTTCCTAGCAAGGAGCGAGACCCTTCAGCAGTGCAGTCCACAGGCACCAGCTGACTCCAGACCCACCGTTCATTTTTGGAGGGCACGGCCCAGGACCTGGAAGGGGGCCACCCAAGACATTTTTGGTGAACGAACCTTTGCCAAATCCTCTTGGTTGTGCTCTCAGAGATGCAAGCACTAATGGTCTCAAGCTTCACTCTTACTAATCTGAAATCATTACCTTTAACGGCAGGTCTCACTCTTCGATGACTCTTGAAGAGGTGCATACGGCAGGCAACAAAACCACAGACCTTCTTCCCCCTAGGGAGGCTCCCTAGCTCCTCAAACCAGCTTTGTACTCCCACTCCCCCTAATCATCCTCCTGCCCAAGGAGATGATGAGCATCAGGCATGAAATCTTGGCCTCGTTAAATCAAGCCTGACTTTTACCATTGGTGTCAGTGGGCCCAAGATTTCATTATAGGCCCTATTTCCCCAGGCCTAACTAATGGCAGAGTGAGCTTCACCTGGGGTAAAGCTGGGTTATTGCAGGATCTAACTGATTAGTGGGTCATGATTCGTCACTTGCAGACGCACAACTGGTTGCTTCTGTAGAACTGTGAGCCCAATAAAACACAAATATTTTAAATTCAAGCTCTAAGGCCACTTAGACCAAACCCACTATTTCTTTCTTTTCTTTTTTATCTTTATCCTTTGCTTCACAATCCACCTTAAAAATCTTTTTTCCCTTGGAGCCTGTCAAAGCTGTCTCCCCAGGGCTCTCCCCTATTGCGCATGTCCTCCTGCAGTCCCTTTGTAACACCGGAGCTGTGCAGTTGATGCTCAGACTGAATTAGAAAGCAGGCCTGCGTCTGGTTTGCAAACATACCTCCAGCCTTACTTTCTTTCCCTTACTGTGTTTCAGTCTATGCCTGGGTAGTTAAAATCTTCAATACCTGCCACTCTCTCCTTTTTACATGGCTGTTTTATTTGCACAGTCATTTCACAGTCCAGTTGTTCTTTCTGGTCAGGTGGCCCATAAAATATTTCTATTACTAGTTTACTCTCTGAAACATCTCCAACTGCAGCCCATAATGACGTAGCAGCCCCATTCCAGCCTCTCTCAGATCCCCACTTTCAAAGGCTAATAAATCCTTTTCCTTCTCAAATAGCTCTCTCTCCTCTCATTCCCTTCTCTTCCTCCCCAAACAATCTAAACAATCTCTGCTCTTTAATGTTAATACCTGTTATCTTCTAAGGAAACTGCAGCTCCATCCATACCTATTTCCCAAGGGGCAATGCCTACACGTACAGCTAAACTCCTAGCATCCACACAGAGACACCGTAATAAGCGTCCTCCTCCTCCCATTCCCTGTACAGATATAACCTCTTCCTGACCACATCTGGGACTGATGGCTTTGCCGTTCCTGACCAGGGTAAGCAGGGCTGATTCTTATTTCTGTCCATCACCCTGCAAGTCTCCACTTCACCAACTGCTTCCAATTTATCTGGAATGGAGGATCTGGTTAGAGTCAAGGATTTCTACTTTTTAATGCATTTCTTCTATGGTATCCCATAAATATATCTAACTAGCCTTTCCCACTCCCATTGCAAGAACCATCCTTCTACCTGTGTTGTGGTGGAGGCTGGTAAGATGAACCTAGTGTTTGGGGCTGAAACTGTCCTTGAGGTTTCCACTGCCTACCTTGACCTCCAATGCCTTAAATTCCTCCAACTGCATTTTCTTAGCATATATTTCTGCTGCAGCGGGAGAGAACCTAATGAGGTTCTTCTGCCCAGCCAGGTCTCTGCTGGGTTTCAGGTACTTGTAGTCCTATGGGGGCAGACACAGCTTTGCGCACAGCCGTGGGCTCTCTCTCACCATACCCCAACCACCTTGCAGGTCACTGGCATGTGCCCCATGGAGAGATGGGACCAAATGCCTTCTCATCTCCTATACTAAATCTGAGCAAGGATGCTGCAGCACAGACTCAGCGTGAGCTGCCAAATGCCCTCCTGTGTTTAGCCTGCCAAGAGCTCCGCACAGGGTGTCCTGAGCAAGATTTTCTAACGTAGCCAAATGAGGAGTTCATGAACAACCCAAAGTCCAGAGCTTCCCAAATGACGCTCAGAACATCCCTGGAAGCTGTGATGGCCACCATCTTTTGTCATCACTGATACGGGAAACTGTAAGAAATAGCAAATCCCCTCACACTGGGGAGAAAGTCAGAGGAGAGAGGAGTGCCTTAGGATTCGCTCCCGTGTGCCAAGGGTTACTGGTGTGTTTTTAAGCACCAGGCCAAAGTTGGAGGAAATTTACTCTACACTAAACTTAAATATGCTAAAAGGAAATTTGGCCCCAAAATTATTTGGTCCTATGGTGACTGTAAAATGGGATTTAAAATGTATTTACATTAGGGATCCGTGGAAGAGCTTGGGAGGGATGCAGAGTGATATCGCCAGCACAGTTCACAGCACCCAGCAATCCACCCTGCTCACTGCTCCAGCTTCTTGTTTGCCAAAAAGGAAGGGAAATGCTATTTCCTTCTTTCCTTCTTTTGCAGTGCTGTGACTGGAGTCTCTACATAGCCCCGTGGGGGCTCGCTGGCATCCAGGGAATCAGCTGTATTCTGCACCACAGGAAAGCTCTGTTAATATTATGGTTATTGTTGATACAGACACCCTCACCCACAAAGACCCATGCCACGCTACACACATCCAGCCAGATGGTTTTGAGCCAAGCCGTGGTCTGAGAGCCAGTAACATACAACTCTGGGAAATCCCTGAGAAGACGGAACACAGCGTGACCACTCTTCTCTCTTGGGGTGCTATCTCATGGGGTGCTCTAGTTTCCCAGCTGTAATCAGTCCCGGTTTTGCAAACTGGGCCACACCTGATCCTGTCAGGCTGCCCATGAATGCACCACAGACCCAAAGCCCAGAAGCTGCACGTCTGGCTGGGTGATGATAGAACTACTGCCAGTGGTGGAATCTCCATCTCCTTCTCTTCTGGCCCCCATGAGCTTGTGATGTTTCTAGCAAGCACAGAACGTTGGTGATACCTCTAGAGCACAGCTCTCCAGATCTCCGTGACATCCTGAGCAGAAGGACTTGCCTCGACCAACTGTGCTGGAGAGAGGACTGGAATTACCAGCCTCTTAGCCCACTTGTGTGAAGCTGGGAAGATCCAGAGCGCATGTCTTCTTATAAATCTTGGAAAAGCTGCCATTGTGGTTTCCCCATCCCTGGTGTTGACACATTTTGTTGGGCCTCATAATACAGCAGTTGGACTGGGTCTTAATCATTCAGACGGATCCCACTTTTAACCCTAAGTCCATTAGCAGAACATTTTAGTCCCTCTCACTCCTCTTCCAACTTCCAGTTGGAGTTCTTAAAAATCTGGGAAACTGCTTTTCTTTGTAAGCCAAAAAAAATAAGAAAAAGGCTTGGAAGAAATTTCAGAAGTTGTCCTGAACAAGGACTGACTCATGCCTCTGACGGGCGCACATCTTGCATTAGGGGTCAAATATAAGACTCAGAGTCAAGAGCTATTAAGGATTTGATCCTACCACTGATTTTATATGTGACCAAGCCCAATTAATTTTACCTCTTCACCTATAACTTTTCTCATCTGGAAAACTGGCTGCTAAAGATAATCCAAACCCATACCTTTTCTGATACCAAATTTGCTGACAATCATGCAGTACTCTCAGATAGAAAGGTGAGTTTATTAGTAGTTATCTTGTCACCCAATAAAATAAGGTTATTGAAATGTGGATCTTCTCTTCCAAACAGAAATTTCTATCATCATTTATGAGACCAGAGACAATACATCAGGACGGGTCATGAAGCTCCAGTGCCCCACAGCATCGCCACAGCTACGTGCAACATGCGGATGTGAACTTGGGCTGTTACGCAGACACACCACCTCCTTTCCCAGCTCACTGCGCAGACTGTCCCCGTTCCAGGGCGCCGAACCACATCTCGGCTGCTGGAAGAAGTTACCCTAGGACACTGCCAGGAGGAGGTGCGGTGGTGCAGGGCTGAGCATCTCTGCCCGCTCTGTGCCCTGCTATTTGCCCTTCTCTTGTGCAAAGGGTACAGTTTGCTTAAAAGCACGTCAGAGTAATGCTGGGCAGCTGTAATTCTGTGCAGGGACCCCAGCATTTATGGTATGCAGCATACAGACACAGCTTTACAAGGTGAACGACACAGTTAAACATGGTGAATCAACAATGAGGGAGAGGATGAGAAAATTATATTGACTGTAATGTTTACAAACACTCGTCACCTTCCAACTCACTGATGAATTGGTGATTTTTTTGTGGGAAGAAAAGATCGCTCTTGCTTTAAAGAAAGCTATTTGATAAGGCACAAGGGAGACAACTAAACATTTAATTCAGTTTGACCTGCTCTGTCATTACGGCTCTTTGTTTCCCCATCTCTTTCTTTTACTCTGACCTTTAGGATGTGGTACTTCGTGGGTTGCTTTTATTATTTTTTTTTTTAACCAGGTCAGATCAAACAGATCCCGTTTCCCAAAGACAACACGAATGCGGAATATTAATGCAGACCTCCCCTATTGTGTCCCTTTGCCTCCCTTCCCCCTTCCCAAATTTCCCCGCACCCCACTTGCCCCCCGCCTGCGGGCTCATTTGCACAAAAGCACACCGAGTCCCCACTCCGCAGCCCACCTTGAACAAAACACTCCAGGACTCTTGAAACAGCAGAAGTGCTAATCAAGCAGGGCCCTGTGCTGTGCTTCTGCAGTGGTTGCCTGGCATAGAAATGGGCTGTCTGGCCGCAGCTATGAGGTAACGTCTGGCTTTTTTGCCAAGCTGCAGAACTAGTCAGACACTCCCTGGAACAACATTTCTTCAGGAAAAAAAAAAAAAAAGTTAGGCAAGAAATGATCTTCCAGAAACTTCCTTGCATCTTTGTCTGTGTGGGTTTGTTTTTTGTTTTTTGTTTTTTTTTTTACTGTAGTGTTTTTGTTGGTTTGGGGTTTTTTTTGAAAAATTATATAACCAAATTACTTAGAACGCAGTGGGTTTCATCTGCCGATTTTGGGCAGTAATCTTATGAAACTGATTTCTCACACTTACTAGGCAAAATGGAAATTTGGAAAGGAGAAAGAACACACACACACACACACACAAAATATATACATACACAGATGTACCCCACTCTTTTTCCTGCAACACTGTCTATCAGCTATTTTTGGATGCAAATTGAAATAGAGCAATACAAATTCAAGCAAGGCAGAGCTAACCTGCATCTGCAGCATCTTTTTTGCAGTGCCACAGATTAATCTAATTAACCAGTTTGAGGAATTTTTTGTTACATTGCAGTAGAAGCAGCCCTTCTCTTTCCCTTATAAATTCCTTATTTACCAAGGTTGCATAGTATTCTTGATTCAGCCTATTCTACTTTTTATAATATCACTGACAACTTGATTTTTTTTTTCCTGAAGGACAGAAAATAGATCGGTCGTTTTTCTGCAGTGAAGGGTGAGAAATAATCTGAACTGAGGAAACACGACTGTTCCTTTGGAGTTTCAAGCTGTGGCTAACACAACCTCATGTATTAAATACGTGTAGATATGTATCAGTCAAAAATTTAGACTTGTCCCTAGGTGACACCCTTCAAAGAGTTAATTCCCGAGAAGCAGCAGCTTTGAAAAGGTGCAAGAAGGAATGTCTTGTCCTCAGGGTAGGACCAGCCAATGAAGCCGGGTGCCGGTGATGTAATGCTGCAAACCTGGTGCATCATTGGTTCCGGAGATATTAGACTTGATAGGATTTTGGAGAGTTTGGTGAGAGGAGTGTCTGCAGAAGAGCCTGTAAATTTCCCTGCACCAAGGACATTTCACTTCGATTCTCTAGTGTTCTTCAGCCGGGGCACATCTAGCTGGTACAAGTTTGCTCTGATGATAATACTTCTGTCTTGTGTCTCCTCGGTACTTTTTAGCTATTCTGTATCCTGCCATCTGGGAGGCACTTCTCTGAAGTCAGACAGTGCTGGAATTACTTCTCCAGCCCTCCCATGAAATTGAAATGAATTTTTAATAAAAAGCAGTTGTTTTTTCTCTGACTCACCTCTAAACTCTTAATTGTCTCAGGCACCAACTTCCATTCCCCCAGCTTCTATTACCTTCCTAGGTTTTCATCTGCTCAGTCCTATTTCTTTAGCTGATTACTTCATGAGGAGATGGCTGATGATGTCTTAAATGAACCTCTCCAGTCTGGGCTTGCTCTGGAGGAATCTGCTTAAACCACCGTAATGTCAGTCAGCTCAGGAACACATCGCCGTTTGCCCACCAAGGTCTTAGGCTGCAGGACTCGCAGGAATGCAGATGCCGTCCCCGGAGCCGCCCGGCTACTCCAGGGCACTGAGTACTTTGTTTGAACCTTAGCCATGATTCAGTCATAGAATCTTCTGAGATTCTCATCCCTTTCTCTCATCCTCCCTTACTGAAATAAGGAGTTTCACAAAACTTACAGGGACGATTAAAGCTTTTGTCAAACCAGGGAAGAGGGAGCAGGACTGCGGAGGATGTTCGCAGGCTGCCTTCCCCGGCTCCCCTGGGGATACGGGCGCTGCCGATGCCGAGCCCAGTCCAGCCCACAAACCTCTGGAAGCTCTGAGCAGTTTCCCAAACTTCCCTGGGGACCCTGAGGAGCCCTAACAGTTGCCAGAGGCCAAAGATCACACAAGTGCTGCGGAGAGAAGAGCCGTTCCAAGATAAAAACAACTTTGCACTTCTGAGGTTTGCTTCTTTTCCAAACAAGAACAAGAATCTAAAATCCTGAAATTCCCTGAAAATGATGGGTAAATTTCTGCTCAGGTTTTTAATTTTGTTTCAATAAAGCCAAAATGTATGTTTTGAAAGACTTTTGAAAAGACATAGAAAAATATATCATTTACTGTAAAGATAATTTAAAATTAAATAATTCGTGCCAGAAATGGAACTTCTCCTATAGCCTCCCATTTTTGTCTGAAATAAAATAAAAGTTTCCATTAAACTGGGTCAGGTTACTGGCATGTTTGAATAGCTATACACACCTTCCCTAGGCCAAACCACCTCCACGTCTTCTGATAAGGAGAGCACAAAGATGGACTGAAGCAAACTTTGCACATCCTCTCCTTCTGCTGTACAGTCCAAGTTTCTTCTACACATGGACTGTCCCTGGCGTTCTACTGTCATCTTTGTCTGTGTAACACCATCTTAAAAACCTTTCAGAGAATGAGATCTAAAACTAACCTAGAGAGTCTGTTCCACTACCTAACTCTTCTAATAAGCAGAAAGCTTTTCCTATTATCCAATCTAAATCTTTTTTTGCTGCAAATTAAGCTGATTTCTTCTGAAGCTGATGTCCTGCCTCCAGTGGAGAAGGGAAATAACTAACCATCACCCTCTTTAAATCAACTTTATCATGCCTTTCCTTAATCTTTTTTCCCCAGACAAAACCAATCTAGATCTTTCAATCTTTTCTTCTCACTCACGCTATCTAAATTTGAGGTAGTTCCTGTTGTCCCTTCCCTGGGATTTTGTCTCCTTTTTTTTTAAAGTTTCCCAAACTGGATCTAGTATGTTGTTTTCCTGAGCAATGTATTGCTGCGTCCTCTCCTGCTGCTCATCAACACAGGCAAGGAGAGCAGTGGTTTCTTCTCTGAACTGATCTGGCCGATAAAATCTAGGGACCGGAATGTGGAGGTCTCCTGCTTTGTGTAATTTTCTTGAAAAAGCGTCCATCTTTGAGATGCTTTATGCAAAGAAAAAACAATCATGTGTTATACCTCCTCAGCTGCCCAGAGGAGTAATGGTGCACACTGTACCCTGAAGGAAATACTTCTGGTAACTTTGCCCAGTGTTTCTAGAGCTCAGCACTTCGCTGCACTTCCCATGTGCAACCAGCTACCTCTTCATTTGTACCGACTTTTCCAGTAGGGTGAGGCCAGAATATGTCATAAACGTTGATCAGATTATTGTCATGACATGGTAAGGAAGGGAGGGATTTAATAACGACTCATTGAAACGTATGGGAAATGGAGACCACAGCTAGGCACTAGTCCAGTGCGGTGCATACTGTGGTTGTGTGAAGTGTTATGAGTGAGTTTCATTCTTCTGAATGCATGGGACACAGTCCGTCCTTGGTCATCTTGGTCATCCTTCTCAGTTGAAACCTATGTTTGTCATCTGCATCGAGTTGGTAGAAATTTGTTGCCACCAGAGAACAATCACCTCTGATTTCCTTCTTTGCTCTATTGAGCAAAATGAGGTTTTGTTTGCTACCTTGATGGAAACAGTGCATCAATTCACTACTACCTAAGCAGAGGTATTAAGATGAAGCTACTGTACAATCATACAAGATTGAGTCTAAAAAGCCCCACTGTGCAATTTGTTTTAACACTGTGTTTATGGATTTTGACGATGAAGCTTGCGACATTAGAATGTAATGACAATGAAATCCATATTCTGTGATTCTACAGTTATCTTTCTAAGCAACAGCAAGAATACCTTTTCTCTTCCAGACCTTTCTAGCTCTTAAAGGGACATTTTGTGTTGGCTTTGGAAAATTACTGTTGCAACAAATACTGTGCTGTGCTGAAGCCCCTGCCCTCCCTGCGCATACTCTATAGAGAATTCAGGTATGTGCAGGGCGTTTGCCATGTGGTTTAGAGAAATGCATCTCACTTGTGCCTTCAGCGAGCCGACCTTCTCAACGCTGCTGTAATAGCAGACAGCTGTGTTTGGAGGGCTTTTTTGTGCTGCTTTGTTACAGGGAGTCTTTCCATTTTCTTCAGGCAGTTTGAGAAGGAGCCTTTGGTCAAGCAAATACCTTGTGGAGCACCGGCTTTCATATAAGCCAGCCATTAAAGCGAACCACAGGGAGGATACACGAACATAGGGAATAAAAGTGAACTGGTTATTTGACTACTTCCAAATACCCCTCTCTGATGTGACAGGGAAATCCAGTTGACAACCAGATGCTCAGAATGCACTACCAAGTTCTTGTCCTTCTACAGGGTATTTGGAAAGTCACGCAAACTAAACATGCAAAAACGTCAGCCTGCTCACAACCGCTCTTCACCCTTTCCACAAGGCGTCTCATGTAGGTGCTTAAAAAGCCCCTGCAGGTGACTTGCTGCGGGGTGACCGGCAGCAGCCCCCGGAGCCCAGGCGTTCGCCCCCAGCCGCCCTCGACAGACCCGTCCCGCTGCTGCGTGCGGGCGGCCCCGGAGAGCCGCGGGGCCAACAAATCAGCTGCCCGTGCCAGAGACTCCTGCAGGACACCCCAACTTACGCTGTTTAGATGTTTTACTGCTACCATGTTTCTTTACAAATTGCTTGCACTTGAGAGCAGAAAAATTCTACTCCACAGGACATAGTGTCAATTTAAGAGTTAATTATAGTTTCATATTAGAACATAAACTCCAGTTTGTAAGAACATGGGTGTCCTTAAAATACATGGTAATAAAAAACTGAAAACAGCTAGTGTTCTTGAATCAATTTTCACATTTATAACTTTAAAGAATAGTTCCATTTTTCTGTCTCATTTTGTCAGCTCTGTATGGCTTTGTACTTGCCTTGTCATCTCATAAAAAATATGTCAGTCTGTAATTTTCAATTAAAACCAAAATATCCCAAAATAACAACAACAACAACAAAAAAAAACAACTCAGGAGCAAAGTCTCAACAATGTATTAAACTATGTGGGCATGGCAATTTGAAAGAATATGTATAATTTATTTTATCAACTACAGAGAAAACTGCAAAGATTCAAACTATAATTGTGAAGATAATATCCTTCTATTGCTATTAATGTCTGCCGTCTGTGGTGTATACATTACTTCTAATTTTCACAGCTCATTCGCATCATAAATGAAACACACAGTCCTGTGGAAGATACTACAGATATCCCATTTATCATCACAGCTGAGGGCTTTCTTTGGAATCACAGAAATTGGACCTTACATATATATGATCTACGTTATTTACTGGACTGCAAAATTTTAAATCTTTCCAAGGTCATTACGTTAACGGGAAGCACAAGGTTAAAAGATGCTGACTACAGACTTTGCAGAACCTTTGCGATACCTTCTAAGCACTCATTTATAATTCCTAAAACTACTGACTTCTTAATTTTAAGCTTCTCCAAACTCCTGCAAATCCCAGGCGTCTGCAGCAGTCTTACAAACCTCTAGCAGTACATTTACTTTCTTCTGAGTTAACTACTAGACCTAATTAAACAACACTGTCTCATCTGAGTGGATGATATTCTTACAGTCTGAATACAAATTAAAATTCCAGTTCTGTTAACATTCAGGTCAGTTAATCAGAATAAACCTCTTTAAAAACTAGAAGACTAAAGTGATTTCAAAGTCAATCATGCTCTTAACTCATTTCTAAGGATGTCGTTTGTAATATTGTCTATTGGTTCTCTTTAAATAATAATAAAAAAAAGAGCTCACAGTTCTCAGATCAGCTTAATTCAATGAGAGAAAAATAGGGAATTTTACATGAAGGGTTGCTAAAGAGCTTCAGTTTCCAAAGGGCAGGCATGCAGTTCTGCGTGTTGAAAATTGCACAGACAGTTGCCAAAACAGCATGTGCAAATTAGACATCGTTCACATAATGAACTTGTTAGAAGACTAATTCAAGATTTGCATGTGGCAATCCGAATGTGGAGCTACATTATTCCTTGTGAATGCAGATGTATCTATTAGCCTGTGTATTTTAGCAGATGTTATTTTGAAAACAAGATCCCAAGTCCTCACAGTACAGAAATTAATAACTAGAGGTTGCAATTTCATGGAGAGCATTTCTCTTACACAGGACATGACATTAGACAATCAGAAACGTTGAGTTTTCATCTCACCCTCATAACAGATTTTCTGCGTGAGCTCAGGGAAATTATATTACTTTTACCTACTTTTGTTTACCTATCAGTGAAATGGCTTTAATATTCCTTATCTGCCATCACACGCACACTGTCAGACTCAATTAGTGTTTGTAATTCGCTTTAAGCTCTGCAAATGATCGCATGTTTTGGAAGAGAATTAAAACTTGAATTGTTTAACCCAACCATTTTCTTACTGCAAATGCTAATAATTTGGCAATAATTTCCTAGTGTTAAAGAGGGGGAAAAAGAGGGAGAAGGAAAGAGAGGCAGATCCAGGTATACCGGCAAACTCTGAGCTAGGCTGGGCCTTCATAATTGGAGTGGGCACTTTGGTGAATAAGGAGGCTTTAGATGAGGGTGTACAAAAGCTGCGCTGTCATCCACCAAGCAAGAAAAGGCTGAATTTGGTTCAGCGTGGTTGGGATCACATCCCTCCCACTAATCCCTTAAAATGGTGAGTTTCAAAACATGCACGCCATGGGTGCTTGGTTTTGGGCTTGGCTGCCATGATGACAAATGCAAGGCTTTGCTTAGCATTCGGTTTGCATATTGCTAAAATACATACACCTTGCTGCCCAGGTTTTAGACCCCGTAATCACCCTTTTGAAAGTGCAGTGCTGTTTTCATCTTTATCTTCATTTTATTCTCATCAAAAATAATTGCTGTGATTTAGAGACTGTCTAATGCCCTGTTGTTATCTCCAAATCTCCAGTAGTATGCTGGCATCCAGTAGTGAACCTAAAAGCTGCATAGATTTTCAAGTTGCAGCATGTTAATCTATCTCATTCAGTACGTAGAATGATCTCTCTAATTGAAAAGATGAATGCAGCCGGGTTTTATATGTACTTTTTCTATGTTTGCATTTGAAGTCTAGTAAATGCTAGGAAAGGAAAAAAAAACCACCACCAAGAAACCAAAATAAAATTGATGCAAGGTTTTGAATTCAATAACCGCATATGATTTGGCCTGCCCCGCTGTGCTCTCTCCATAAAAACTGGAGGTGAACATTATTCAAATCTCCTTGTAGGGAAGGAATTTGCATTCAGGATGACTGGAGTATAAGGCTAGTGGAATCTTGACTTAGTGTCTAAGACATTAGCAAACCTTTTGTTGACTTCATTAAGAATGAGATATCACTGCTGGACGGTTTGTGTCTTAACCTGTTATACTGACACAGGAGATGTAAAGTAAGATGCTAAGACTGACTCGGCTCTCATCGAAAATTAACACAGATCTTAATTTCTGACTGGGCAGTCAGCGAGAAAAGCGAGAGGAAAATGTATTTTACAATAAAATCCATAGGACGTACTTTGTGTCCATCACTATTTTATTTATGCCTTGTACCTGTTAAGTACACCCTTCCTATGCTTTTTGTTCTCTCCCCTTCACAGAAGCTGTCTCCTGAAGGATATGTCAAGAAGGTACAGCCTAACCCGTCCTAAGAGAAGTCTCACAGCCTCTTGCACAAGTAATCTGGCACAATGCAGCTACCAGCAATGGCTCTATAGTATGTCCGGCCTATTTTGTGGAATGCCTTGCGATGTCCCATTGACTTCTGGTTCTCAAGTCCCGCCAGGGGGGAAGCCTTCCCAAGAAATCTAGTATAAGCAGTAAAACGCTACAACACGGATTCAGATTGGTTGCTACACATCACACATCCCTGTGGTTTCACTTACTCTGCTCCTGCGCCTGCTCTTGGCAGGTTGGCAGCGCCCACCGGTGTGGTTTGCCTGTGAGATTAGACAGGCTGAGACGCAGGCTTTTATCATTGTTCCTGCAGCGCATGTGATTTTTTTTTTATGTGTTCCCACTTGTAATTTTATCACTTGGTTATTATTTCACAGTGGTTTTTATTGCACTTTTTACTACAGGAGTCTTGTGGGTATTGGTGTTAGCAATTGGAGAGCAAGCTTCTGTCGCTGTAGCCTGCCTGTGAAAAACAGGTACTTAGGTGGCCAGTGGAAGTTGGTATTTTCCATCTATGAAGTCTGTACATTGTGAGGAAACCTCAAAAGACGCCTGGTGTCATTTACTCAAAAAGCCAGCTGCAGTATTGTTTCATGTATGTCCTGAAGAAATTTCTAACACTGTGCAGCCCAGGCAGAAGGCGAGTGCTTGCAAGAGCTTACAGGCAGGTTGGTTCTATTACCCGAAGTGGGTCACTCATTCCTAATTATTTATAACCTCCGTCTGCAGTCTATTGCACAGCATGATGAGTACTCTCAAACGGGAAACTTCTTGGACATCAAACTTCTGCTGCTTTCTCTCACAAGGGCTGCCTAAGCAGAGTCCCCCTTGGGCACATGAGAACGGCCGCTCTTCTGCCGGGCCTGCGGGCAGGTCAGCGCGTGGACGTGCTCCCTCCTGACCTCCAGCCAGCCTCGGGAATAACATTTGCAGACTCCTTGTATAGATTCCCGTAATGAGGCCTCCCTCATTACAAAGTCTAATTATCTGAGTGTGATTGTAGAGGACACAACCTCAACATACAGGCTTTCATGACCCTTTTCTTCACCCAGTTTATCTGAATGCTTCACCAAGTTGGAACTGGCAGCATGCAGCTAGCATCCTCACTGAGCATTCTTCCTCGGTCCCACACCAGCAGTCAGTTGGAATCAGTTTGATGAACCGGTGGGTCAGCAGGAGAGAAACATGGCATATTAGTTTTTAAGCTTCTTAGATAAAATGTTCCAGTGAATTCTGGCAAAAAGAAGAATCACAGTGGGACCCTGCCGTTAGGGGAGGGGAATTAATGGACATTTGCTGGTTTTATTTTAAGGAAATCAATGGACTTGCTTGGAGTCTGGGTGATGGAACACACAGCTGGTGGAATGGACAGCCAAAGATCACTATTTTCCTTTTAAGCAAATCAATGTGTTAATTGGGATTCTGGTGGGATTCTGAAGCTGCTAATGGAGGTGGGAGCCAGCAGCGGATCATTAGTCTTTATTGTAAGCAGTGCAGTTAGTTAATTGGGGTGTGATTGTGTTGTTGAAAGAGAGAACAGGCAAAGAATGAAAAGTGATTTTTTTTAAAGCTGTCACTTTAAACTTTCCCTAATGAAATTAATTTATTAAAAAAGCTAAGGGAAGATAGAATTTGTTACTCCTTCAGGTCTTTGAACTTGGGGAGATCTTCATTTTGATGAGACTATTCTCTTTTATACGGCAAGTTTTTCCAGCTTTCCAACCAAGCTTAGGGAGAAATTAAGTCATCCTTGGAAAGTTACTATTTATCAGAGCCTTATGAAGTTGCTGGCAATGTTTCATCAGGTCAGATGAGATCAGGTCTTCTCCAGACACCCACGCGAATATAGACACAGCTCCATGCTTTATTTCAACTTGGAATTTTTTATGGCTGCCTGGGTGAAGATGCAGTTTCATGTAGGTATTAAGGCTGTGCCTCAGAGCTGATTTTCTGCCTAATTCACAGTTATCCCGTTATCCCACATTATGAAAACTTCCAGGATAGATTGTGCAGTAAGATCTAGATTTTGCAGAAAAGCGGGACAGTATATGTGGGCCTTCTTTGCACATAAAAGGGAGCTGCTTGCATACAATATGAACCAAAAGAACTAGAATCAAACATTTATAAGACTTTCCTATTAATTATAATTTCATGTCAACTTCTCCGGAATTTTACTTTCCAAACAGACATACAGTGCTGCATGAATTTACTTGCCTAACTTCTAAAAATCCAGCCCACTATTTTAGGACAGAGCAAATTTCTGCTTGTAATTTCGCCCCTAGCTTACCTGACTGAAAAGCTCGGCGCCTGTCCGAGCTCAGACAGTCAGTAACTGAACAGCATAAAGACCCAGCAGCTCATTTCAGCCCTCAGTCTGCCCTCGAGTCCCCAGCAGCTGAGGAGTGGTGAAGAGATGGTTTATTCTATTCTTCTTCTTCTTCTATATATTGGTCTACTGGGAGGTGTCCCTGCCCAGGGCAGGGGGCTGGCACTAGATGATCTTTAAGGTCCCTTCCAACCCAAACCATTCTGTGATTCTATGATTCTCACTGGGAGAGAGAATTTCCCTCGGCGAGCAGGTGGAGACCAGGAGGAGGAATGGCTGTTTCTGTGGCTGCCCTAAAGGGTTTCTTGTGAAGGGGAAGGCGTTATTTGCAAAATTGTACTGAAAAATTGTGGAAAAAAAATTTTAGGGTAGATTCAAAAGCAAATTTCTCCCCCACCCCGCCATATTAACCAAATGAAACGAATCATTTAGGATGAGTAAAATATGTCACTTTGTTTGAAGTAAAAGGTATCATTTCACTTGTAAGCATTTAAAAAATAAAACCAGGTACATTTCTGAAAGGTGTAGTGTTTCATGTAAAAATGTTGAAAGGGAACATTTTGACTTGCTTAAATATTAAGAATAAAACAGCTTGTTAAGCTGAACATGAATTCACAAAATGTTTCAGTTGACCTAAATCTGTTTTCTTCAGAGCATGATGTTTTATCAAAATCTATCTCCCAGCACTAGCAATAAATCCCAGAACCGTTCTGTTCACCACACAGAATTAGGCTCCAGTTTTTCTTAAATCACCTCTCTAAGCCCTGCTCTGAGGGTGTTTCTTTGAGTTGCAGGTCAGAGGTAGGTTACTGTGCAATCAACGCTGGACTTCTCATGGATTCACAAGTTTCAGACCAGCTTTTCTTTTCCCACTCAAGCATGTAGTATCCACGCTTACCATAATGTGATTCCCTAATTGTCTTGTTGAATGTTGAAAGGAAAGCCGGCAGACTTTCTGGTGTTGCTAGAAGCCCTCAGGCCAGGCTGGCAGATAACAGCCCTCTTATTTATTTGTCTAAATAAGCATATAGCATGATGCATAAGCTGTCAAGGAAAAATCAAATCAGCGGGGACATAGCTTCAAGGGAATTACTCAGTATCTCTCTGCCAGTTCTGCTGCACTTCTTCTAAAAAATATAAAAATTAACATAGTTGGTGGCGAGTGCCAGAAATTACATTTCAAGAATTACAGTGATATTTTCTATAGAACATTTCAGCTGGAAGGGTCCTGAACTATAGCATACAATAATCATGAAAATAATTTTTAGAGAGGTATTTAGCCCAGAAGTGGAAGCAGAGCGTGTATGTGAAACTGCAAATGACTCTGTGTAGGTGATTGACAGGAGGAGAAAGCAATTTAATTGTTCCAGATTTTCAACTCTTTATATATATTTGTGCGTGTGTG
The DNA here is from genome assembly GCA_013398915.1 of Dromas ardeola. NCBI lineage: Eukaryota > Metazoa > Chordata > Aves > Charadriiformes > Dromadidae > Dromas > Dromas ardeola. The sequence goes on from VYZM01013595.1 coordinate 207,035, forward strand.
TGTGTGTGTGTGTGTGTTTGAGAAGAAAGTACGGGGGTTCCTGAGAACCTGAAAGCTTTTAGCAAGCTCAGAAAACCAGACACTGTAGAAAATGAACTTGATCCAAAAAAGAAAAGCTACTTTTAGAAATATAGCTCCATGTCTGGCCACAGAGTAATTAAGGTTCTTAAAGCTTTCCTGTCCAGATGAGTGACTGGCACAAAAATAATAATGACTATACAGTAATAACAGCAGTGACTTGTCACTGAAGGGAATTGGTAGCAGTAAACAACTTCCAGTAGAAGGGTCAAAGGAAAGGAGTGGTGGGAGTGTGCGGTACGGTAAGGGGCAGTAAGAGTGTGTGCCTCTGAGTGGATGGGTGTTGGAGGAAATATAAGGAAGGAGAACAGAGACCTCTCCACAAAACAGTGCAAAACATCTTGTCTTAGAGTTCAATTCATAAAAAGAATATAACTGAGTCATGCTCGTTCCACCATTCAGAGTGTGTGTGTGACATAAGATGCAAATTCCATGTGTGATTCATAGAGAAAAATGTCAGTTTTTCAAAAGCCTACGTGAGCCTAAGAGCTGGTTCAGGTCAGAATTCAGCCATTGCTGGGAAACTGGCTTTTCTCTTCTATCTTGTCTTTCAATAACGAAAGGCAGAACCTGGGGAGCTGGCACAGACAGGGGTCACCCACCTCCTGCAGTTTGTTTAGCACTTTTCGTTCTTTCTAGCATGAATGGAAGAAACTTGTCATTACAGAACCAGATCTGCAAAACTCATCCAGTTCAACTGGAGTTTTCCATGAACACTGATGGGCACTGCACCAAGCCACAGAGGACAAAAAAGGGTTCAAATACAAGCAAAACTCAACAAACTGCACAACATCTTCTCCCAAACTTCTGCCAAATTTTTGATACCTCCATTTAATGAGTATGTGTGTCCTGACTAACTTACAGTAGCAAATTCAGAGAAACTGCAAATTCAAGTAAGGTGGCATCTCTTGAAGGTTCAAAATGGTCTGAAGTTGCGGCAGGGGAGGTTTAGATTAGATATTAGGAAGAATTACTTTACTGAAGGAGTGGTCAGGCACTGGAACAGCCTGCCCAGGGAGGTGGTTGAGTCACCATCCCTAGAGGTATTTAAGAAATGTGTAGATTTGGCACTTCAGGGCATGCTCTAGTGGCAGAGATTGTAGGGGGTTTTTTTTTGTGTGTGTGGTTGGACTCGATGATCTCAAAGGTCCTTTCCAACCATGAAGATTCTATGATTTTATGAAAAGGTGGGACTGAAAGTCTGTCAGTATAAATTATTTCTGGACTCACATCTCAAACTGACTGGCAGTACAGTTACACTGCTTCCTTTTTGCATTGGAGTTAAGTGAAAACACACTTAAAACACACGAGCGATGCCTGCTGTCCTTGGATGGAGCATTTTGTTTTGCATTTTCATCAGTGTGTCCAGTTGAGCAATCCCCCACACCACCATGCAATCTGATGATTTAATACTTTCGTGGACTACCTTTGTTTGAGATGTCACAGTCCCAGATGAACACCCATTTGTTCTGAAAACCATGCCAGGTCTCTAACTTTGCCATTTTTATTTTTTTAATTGCACTGGGAAAAAGAAAGCAGAGCAAATTTCTCAGTGAAATAAATTTCAGGTTATTTCTAACTCTGAAGTTGATCAGCAAATACTCCTTTTTCTCAAAAAGATGTCAATGAAAATGGAAATAATTTTTCTTATAGTCATATTTTCCATGCAAATATTAGTCTTTAAACATATGGACACATATATATGTTTGTTGATTTGAACATGTATGCTGTCTTCCCCTCCTCTCTATAAGCCAAAGTTGGCATGATATTCTGCAACAGACCTCCCCTGTTGGCATGGGGAAGTAGTTTATCAAAATAAGCAGTAAACAGCTACAGATTACGTTAAAAGAAAATTATAAAGTCACACAAACCCCACTGCTTTGGCAGTTTTGCCCTCCAAAGATACTTTTTAGGAAAGCTGCTAATAAGGCCATATACATTCATTCAGTGCAGAAGCTGATTCAGAATGGAGAGATTGAAAAACCCACACTGCGCACAACATTGAGGGTCCCAGCCTAGGGCTCACGTTTCGCTGCGTGTCTGAACATCTCCATGAATGTTGACAGCCCACTGAGGTAGGCCTGGAAGGTCCTCCTATGTCATCAAGCCCATCTGCCGCTGCTGTACGCAACTACAAGATGAGTACAAAAGGGTACATTGAAGCAGCAGGGAGGGCAGGGCTGGGAGACTCTTCTCCTTAGAAAGCTCGAGTTCATCTGACTGGAATCACTAAGCAAACCTTCAAAGGTCAGTTTACTTCAGCCATTGCAAAGGAAACTGTTTCAGGTTCAGTTCCTGGCGGCTGCATCTGTAACGGGCACCCTGCGGAGCTCACAGGGTGGAGAAGCTGATCCACCACGTTACTTCTCTCTCCTTTTGTTTTCGGTCTTACAGCCCTTGCTTGGTTATGATTCACCCTCACCAGAGGAAATGAAAGTGCAGCAACTGTTGACTTTTCAGCCAGGGAGACACAGAGTTTATGGAGCAAAAACTCCAACAGGAACAGAAGTAGGCTGAACTATAAACTGGTTTCGGATGGAATAAACAAAGGAACAAAATTACCATCAGCTAAGAGCAACAGCAACTTTGAGCTCCGGCGTGTTGTTTGGCCATCACAGGGTTACAAGCCAAACAAGTGTTTATATGAGACTGAGGACACAGACTGCAATAAGAGCACATCTAGGAAAATACCCTGATGGTAAAAACTACTTGCATTATATTTCACTTCAGTTTGTGTCTGGGCATAATGAGGAAACCTCATCTAAAAAAAATGAAAAAGGAACTAAAACTTACAAAAGGGAGGTGTGCTACAATCTGTGAAAGGCCAGCAGAATTCCAAAAGGGAGTATGGCAAACTTTGAATGCGTGTGGGGCTTTTATCAGTGCCCTGAAATATCTGCATGTCTGCACAGGCTTTTTTTGTTCTATCAACTTCACATGGTGGACAGAGAATCAAACATTTCTTACTGTGTATTTCCACTTTCCCAAGCTTTTACCAAGTTCTGTATCGTGGTTTAATCCTAGCTGGCAACTAGAACCACACAGCCGCTCGCCACCCCCCCTTCGCCCCCCGGTTCCCCACCAAGGAAAAAAAGAGGGGAAAGGGAGAAAAACAAACCTCCTGGATTGAGATAAAGACAGTTTAATAGAAACAGTAACAGAAAAGGAAAAATAACAATAATAACAATAATAATAATGACACAGGTTACTCTCACCTCCCAGTGAATCATCACCGACCCGATCAGAGGTCACAGATTCCCGCCCCCCTGGCTAACCCTTGTTTATATATTGAGCAGGACGGCTATGGTATGGAATATTCTATTGGCCATTCCATCATTCTGTCCTGGCTTCTATAGGAAGCTGAAAAAAGTCCTTGAATAGTGTAAACATCACTTAGCAACAACTGAAACCAATATGCATTATTGACATTCCTTTCATAGCAATCACTAGAAAGAAAATTAACTCTTTCCCAGTCAAACCCAGGACACTCTGATAGAACTGTTAACTTACTGTGTCCTCTCAGGTGTAAAGGCCACCATGGCACTATTACTGTTTTGAGATGCCAAGGAATAAGACAGCTGGAAGGCCAGCATTCTCCACCTGCGGGTTACCAATTCAAAATAAGCCCAACAGAGATGAAGGATGCTTTCTCCATGACAGCTGTCTGGCATCAAGTCTACCTACCCAAATACAGTGAGTAAGCTGTCTATGTGCACTTGCTAGACAGCAAGCTGTAGGGAACCTGAGCAGACAAAACAGCACAAGATGAATCAAACAAAATCACCTGCTGAGTTGAGATCAGCAGCCTCTACAGCTCTAAAGCCTACTGCCTGAGTGTTGAGATACGGGAAGAGTAACTTCCTGGGTGCCATCAGTGCATATTTTATTCTTAAAAAGCAATGTAATGTAGCTATCAAACTGACAACCGCCCTGCAGACCTACTGGAAATATCCTGTACATGTTTAAATCATAGAATCATAGAATTGTCTAGGTTGGAAGGGACCTTTCAGATCATCTAGTCCAACTATCAACCTAACTCTGACAAAAACCATCACTAAACTATATCTCTAAGCACCACATCTACCCGTCTTTTAAATACCTCCTGGGATGGTGCCTCAACCGCTTCCCTGGGCAGCCTGTTCCAATGCTAATAATCCTTTCAGTGTAAAAATTTTTCCTAATATCCAATCTAAACCTCCCCTGGCACAACTTGAGGCCGTTTCCTCTTGTCCCATTGCCTGTTCCTCGGGAGAAGAGACCAACCCCCCCTGGCTACCCCCTCCTTTCAGGGAGTTGCAGAGAGCGAGAAGGTCTCCCCTCAGCCTCCTTCTCTCCAGGCTGAACACCCCCAGCTCCCTCAGCCGCTCCTCACAGGACTTGTGCTCCAGACCCTTCACCAGCTCCGTTGTCTAAAGCAAGGAGTGACGAGTCCACATCTAATCTTGTCCAATTTTGACACTGGCATCGAAGTGATGGCCACCTTGTGGGGCTGATTGAATTAGGGAATGTTGCCTGCCCAGGCTCCTGAATGGCCCGAGGCATCACAGCAGAGTAACAGGATGCACTTGCTCTTATCCTTTATCAGCACAACCTTATGCCTTATTGCCTGTAACCCAGTAACAGCCACAGGCTCCAAACACATCCCATCTCTAGAGCCCACTGTTCTTACAAACAAGTTGCCCATCTCCAGTCTCCAGTGTAGGCATGCTCTAAAAGGAGTACCTGCTCTTACAGCTGTTAGGTCTGTGTATAAACCAACCCATTCATCTCTCCCACAGAATTTAGGGGATGTTACAGTTCCTAATGTGTCCCCATGGCACCACAGCACAGTATGAAAGCTTTGTTTGCCCTGGTTTAGAGACAGAGAACTGAAACACAAGAGGATAAAGTATCTGGCTGAGAGTCAGGTGGGAAGTCCCTGGCAGACCAAGGAACTGAACCCACTTCTCCTCCTCTGCTGTCTGACTTCTGTCCTGTTTCCTCACGCAGAGGGAGACTGTTCCCAAACCACCCTGCAGATCCCTGGCAGAACTGGGGGTGAGCTTGGGGGGCCAGCACTCTGTTGGGTGCCCCTATATGTGAACAGGGCTAAACCTCCCAATCTCTGCCAAGACAACAGGAAAACACTGCCTGACTTAGGTTTGCTGCTTGCTAATTACAAATTGGAGAAGCGAAATACACTCCTTTGCCTTTAGCGTCTGATTTAGAGAGAGGAAGGTCATTAAAATCATGACTGCAGTAGATCAGCTGTGAGCATAGCAAGAGATATCTGACATGAAAGGATGCCAACAGTGGCCTGCCCAGGCGGCTCCCGTGTTAATGCCGAGCTGTGGAGTCCTCCACAGTTTCAGACAGTGCCAGAGGCACATTTTGGCCTGGATAGTGAAGCAAGAGAAGGATGAGATTTGTAATACAGTTAGGAACAGGACTCTGGGAGATGCCTCTAGCAGGAGACTCGTAAGTGATACAGTAGAAGGTTAGCAATTTAGGTGGGTGGAAAATATACCAGGACCCTTAATTTTTCTGAGCATCCCTCCCACTCCCCACAGTTTCCTCTCCTTAAACCTCACTTCACTCCCTACCTCAGTGGGAGATACCACTCAGTGGCTGTCCACAACCCAGGAGCTGCAGGAGAAGCTTTGAAGTCCTGTGAATCATCTTGATTATATCATCATCTTGAAGATATGGGTAGTTTTCTTCTTTTAACCTACTCATTCAGAATAAAAAGGATAGTGGAAAAATCTTGTAGCTGTAGATCTACAAGTAAATCAGACAAAGTACCTCTCTATTCAGTTTGTATATTGGGAAGTGCTCAGTAAAACTACTACATTGATTGTACCTATTTCAGAAAACCTATGCAAATTCTCTGAAAAAATATAGAATTAGTTATGGAAAAAAAAAATTAAAGGAACTCTTTCAGGTCTAACTTGGCCTAAAATTTAGGCTTTGTAATAGTAAGCTTTAACAAAACTTGTATTTCCATGACATTTTGTTTTAAATTCCAATGGGGAGGAGGCAGAAAATTTTGAACAAAGGTTCTCCGTAGACCTTGCTTTGTGAGGAAAGATGTGAAGCCTGAGAATCTTGCAGTGAGAGTGACTTAAGGCCAGCCCGGGTGAACGCTGTCAGGAATTTCTGTTCATCTGCACGCATACTGCTTCCATGCTCTCTCTTCAGTAGTCTTGCTAGCAAACTGCTTAAAGGGCACTAATCTCAGCCGACACTGCAGAGCACAAAAGCTGAGCGTAAAAATTTCTCAGAGCTGGGTTCAAAGAGTTAATTGCTGTTGTCTGGGCACACTTGCCCGAACTCTGGTCATCTGAGGGCCTGGTTCTTGGGTGTGCTCCAGGTGGCCAAGAGCCAGGGTTCAAGCAGAACTTTGCTGAAGTCACTTGAGTCTGTACGAGTTCCACCTCGTCTGGGTGCCCATTTCAGGGTTATGAGCTCTCTTCCAGTAAGAGAATGGCCAGCAAGGATTTTTTCGCAGAAAATATTCAGAAAATAACGGGGTATGGTTAACAGATGTGAGAAAACTGAGACCTGTCCTCCAAAAAATCAGCTGAAAATCCTGAGAGGTTAATCTTCAGCAACAACATCCCTTTCCCTTTGTGGGGCCTGTGACAGAATTTTGCCAGCTCAGAGGGGATCTCCAGGCGCCCTGAGGGAAGCAGACATAGCCCCTGTGCTGACCTGTAAACCAGCAGAGAGGGCTGGGAGGATTTTTTTGCAGTGAGGGTGGATTTCTTTTCCTCAGATTTTTCATGTATCAGAAGTATTTAAGCATAAATGTGAATTTACGGCAAAAAAAGAAAAATTCTGAAGTATTTCTGCTGAACACACAGCAATGTGTGCACATGAGAAGCATGCTGTGGGCCCCAGTATGGATGCCTGTCCCATCTTTCACTATGGCTCCCTTGGCTGGGCTGCCTTCCCTGTGCTGGAGCAAGAAGAAGTGATCTTGGAAGATAAAGTCCGGCTGATTGATACAACGAAATGGGAACACGAAACATAGGAACTACAGCTCCCACCATGCAGTGCATGTAGCGTGCCTTGGTTTGGGAGACTTACTTCTTCACAGATCAACAAATGTTTTCCATAGTCCTTGCAGTCCTTGCAAAATATTTCAGCTAATACAAACCCCATTTTTCTGTCCAGAAAAAACCCAAGAAAGACACTTTTCGTTAACTCCCAGATATGACATAATTCTTACAGTCTAAGATCATGGCAGGTACATTAGGAAGGCAATGCTGATATTAAAGATATAATGCAATACAACATTATTTTACAGTGAAAGGGAATTTTGCTTTTATGGAACTTCTGGTCATCTCCTACTGAATCTACCTGAGAATCTCATGGCAACAATTTGGGTAAAGCAGCTGGATGATTTCTTCACATAAAAAAGATCCCTGCAGTTAAGTGCCCCAAAGGCCAACATCTTTGCCAGTGTTACAAGAAATACATGGTTTTACTTAACTTGAAGTACCATTTAAAAAGTATTTTCTAACATTTGGCAGCAACAACGAGGGGTTCTGGTAAGCGCCGGGCACAGTACCACCCCAAAGAAGGCACACACAGCATGGGCCCCAGGCTAGCGTTTAGTTTAGTCTGGGGTTGGACCAAAACCTGCTTGAACCTCGTGAGAGAACAGTTCAAGGACACTTTTAGGCAGATTTTTAATCACAAGAGGGAAAAAACCCAGAGTATTTGAATTATTTATTCCCGACTGTGTTTTTAGAGAGAAGAGGTTAAAGTAAACTTTATCTGTAGGAAGCCTTAGCCTGATTGAAAACCTCTCCATATATTGGGAGTCCTGTTTAATAAGCCATGCAGACAGAGGGAGCATTCTTCTGTAAAGCCCGCTTGGCAGAGAAGCCTGCAGCAAGAGCTGAGCAGGCAAATCCCACGGCAGGGGAGAGACAGCACTTTTTGACCCAAACAATGTCTAGACAGCCTGAAAACAGATAAATTAACAGGCAAGCAGCAGCGGCATCACACAGCAGCAAAGCGGTGGATATTTGTCACCTCAGTGATGGGTTAAATGAAGATTCAAGGCCCCGGTATAGTCTTTATGAAACACAATGTACTCCAGCTGTCTCCCTCCCTCCTCCTGAGCTATTTACTGTGTTAACAGCTCCATGCAGAAAGTTCACATTCACTGACACAGTACACATTTCCCATCTTTCACAGACTGCCCTAATGAGGCAGCAGCATCAGAACAAATTAGTGACAGAATTCCCCCATCCCCGTGCTCACGGTGTAGGAACAAATATCTTTCCTCCTTGCCTACCCTGCAGGATCCGAACTTGGAGCAGAACGCAGCGATTTGTGGCAAACGAGAGGGGGCTTGTTCAGCCTAATGGTGTAACAATATTTTTTAATGCAATTCCTGCTTGAGGATGCTGCGTTCACTTTACAGTCTGGCTCTCCTGTTTGAGAAAACACATGTTTTGCTATATATAGTGGGGCTTGAAAAATAACTTCTGTTACTAAACCAAGCACAAATAGTTTCAGATGACGCTTTTGGTAGAGAAATGTGATTTCATTCACTGTGTTTACTGAAAATGACGCGCACACAAATTACCTTAATGAGATGCAAACCTTGTCGCCTGCATTTAGTGCACCAGTAACAAAATTCTGGTAGCTGCAATGATAGTATATTTAACATACAGAAAATAAATAATTTGTTACATCAGTGCTGTCAAAATGAAACAAGCCAAACTGTGATTAAAGCAGTTATCATTAAACCAGAGGCTGACTTCCAGAGCTGTTGTGAAAACAGCAAAAGAGCAATTTTCCTAAGTGCATTTCAAGTGATTGAGTAAAAATTGAACTTACGCTAGACTATATTATAGAATACTACTTAAAGTGTTTGGATGATGATACTTCATAACACAGAAGCCTTCACATAGTAGAATTTTAATCCTTTTTTGTTGCTAAGCTTGAAAGCATATTAAAGATTGAGAGACTTTCTGTTTGTGAGACTCAGCCCCACCATTCTCAAATAGGACAGCAAGGAAGTTTTGCCTGTGGGAGATGCCTTGTGTATGGAGAGGGATGGAAGGGAGAGAGACAGAACTTCTTGTATCATGCGAGATGCGTGTCTTGGCTCCTGCCAAGCAATATTCTGTGCATCTTCAGTATGGCAGAAGTTGTAAACATGTTGTATAATCATATAACTGGGATGTGACCCATTTGTTAGCAGCAAAGGAAAAATACATCAAAGTCACAGATAGTCTCTTCAGACAGGCCTCGACAGATACCCATCTGGTAATAACCTCAGTCTGTGAAGTACGGATAATTTATAAAGGTGTTAAGGAACTCTTCTTTTTTTATGTGTGTGTGTATATATATATGTGTATATATATAAAAATCCCTGTTTAAACTTTGTACTGATTAACTATGAAGCACCAGGAAAATAAAAGGAAAAATAATGCCTTGGTTTAGAAACAGTAGAGAATTGAGTGACGTGTAAGAGATTGTAGCCATATTAGAGCCACAAATAGTGCTGGGCCGCCCTGAAGATCTGCTGTCCATTAAGCATATATGAGGCCAAAGCACAGCAGCCCCAAACCGTAACCAACCTGAACTGTCAGTCACTCTCTTGAATTTAAATGCAGTGGTCATCACAAGTGCCAAGACAGGCAGAGACAGGCTACACCAGCAACTCTAAATATCCTATTCCAGTGGTAAATCCACCTACACAGGTCCTGTACTTTGATTTTATGGAGTTGAAGAGCTGCTATTCATTACTTGACTGGGGCTCTGTTTGACACCGAAGGCGGTCAGGACGGTATCACTCGTGCCCCTTGAGCTAGGCAGAGTCTGAAGCAAGTGCTTCACTTTCAAAATATGTTACTCATTACAGAATGTGTTATTAAGAGCAAAGAAGCCCCATTTCATGGTGTAGTATCCCATTTTTGTGCAAGGCATATACAAACCCTTTCCTAAAAAGTCCGCAATCTCGGTGTCTTAATAACTTGGGCAAGCATGATTACTGAAAGCTGAGTGCATGCAAATAACACTTCGTGCCATGAGTCCAAACCCATGGCATGGGTTTTCTTCACTATATTCTGTTTATATTCATCACTTTGCTTGGGGACCTTTCCTTTCCCAAAGCTCTTTCAGATTTGGGGAGGAAGCATCATTATTGGTAGGTATCTTCTGTGGTCTAGACTTACAAGTTCTTAGTCTATTGTTATACTGCTCCGCTGGAAGGTTTATAAGTCATGCTACCTGTCAAAGTTACGAAGTTATGAGGATGCTGAATCATTTTTATTTGGCATCAAAGTCTTCCCCTCCCCCTTTAATTTCTTTAACGGAAAGCTTCATTAGATTGCAAAATGGCACCTCTGTGCTCAGACAGGGCTGTGGGCAAATCAGGTTCTTTCCTTTGTTAAACCTGATTGATTTATTTCACATATAAAATGAGCAGTAAATGTTCAAGTTCTAAAAAGTTATTTAACAAGTGTCTGAGTGGAATGAAAATAGCTTTCTAAAATAGTGCACATACTTATCATAAGCATATTAAAGAGACTCTTTTCATTTTCAAACATTACCAAATGCCCATAAATTCTTAGATATTCAAACAGTCAGGCACCTGAGGAAGCTTAGGGTAGCATTAATTATGAGACATGCTGCTCAAGCAGCTCTTTGCAACCCTGAGTTGTGCAGCAATTTAGGAAGAAGGTAGGTACCATTCTGCTTATTTAGTGGCAGAGAAACAAGAGGCAGACAAGGGGGGCTGGTGTGAGATGGGATATTATCTCAAGCCTCCTTCCAGCCAACCCAGTAGGTGCACGCTAGACATCACTGTACCCCAGAGGACTCAGGAGGGACTATGCAGAACTGGAGCAGATTCAGGCAATTTGTCAGTGTTATCACTCGTACAGGACTGTGTTCTTTTATTTAGCCACTTGGCACTTAATGCCTCATATAAGCTTGCTAAGCTTAATGGGAAGAGACGGGTGCTTTGCAAGAGAATCCCATCCCTTTTGGAGGCATGTATCTGTCCTCTGCAGTGGGCTGTCTCCCTTGGGACAAGCTCTGGAAGTTCAGCTAAGTGTCTGCACCTCACCTGGACAAAAGACGAGATAGATCGTGGAGCAGGGCGACCTTCAAAGAGGCAGGAAGATGGGGGTGCACTTTGGGCTCAGCAGCGACCTGGAGGGAAGAGTGGAGAACAGTCGTGGAGACGTAAGAGAAGCTTGTAAATCAGCAGACTGTGTCAAACAGAGAGTTAGAGAGAAAGCAAACATGAAGTTGCAGGTAAGCAAAGGCCAGTTCCTATTTCATGCTAATTTTGCTACAGATGGCTTGTCCAACTTCATAGTTACTGTGCTCATAACCAGTTACCTTTTAAATTTCCTTTCACTGCATAATAGGAGAAGAAAAGCAAAACAAAAAGGAGAGAAGTGTGTCATAGATGAGAAAGGATCGAAGAAAAGAGAAAAATTCAGTTGAGACAAGGTGGCAGAGGACATCTAGGGATTATGCTCTGTAAAAAAAAGCTAAGAGCAGAGACTTTCATAGCAACTGAAGGGAAAAATATAAAAAAGCACAACAAAAACCGAGTCTCCTGTGGTGAAACTTCAGTGAAATGCTATTAAGGATAAATCTTTTATTGTATTGTCCTGCAGGCAGTCTGGTAAAAACTGTATTCTCAGCATAAATGAACTCTCCCATTATAAAAAAAGAAAAAATGCCTGCTTTCAGGACTGGCTCCATGTAACGGCTGCTGAGATAGCCACAAGGGGATATTTAGGAGCAGTAGTAAGGAGAAGTAGGTCCAGATATTTCCTGCTGAAATAGGGTCTTCTGACTGAGCAGACACATCAGATGTGTTTGCCACTAGCTTCCCATGGGCTGGCAAAAGACTGTGGTTCACATAAAGGATTTAGCCCAGGGAGAGCGTTTAGTGAGGAAATAACTCCCTTTGCGCTGTGATTTGACAGGATCTCTTTTAATTGGGTCTTTGGCTGAGAGATAGGGAAAAACATGGGCCAAATTAGCCTTGGTGGAATTACAGCAAGGATGGTTTTGACCCCCAAGCTGTGGAAGAGAAAGAAAGGGTTTTCAAAAGGAAAGGGAAAAGGAAAGCTTTTTAAAATGTTGGTCCAGAACAGGAAGTCTCTATTTCAAAGAGACGGTGATGTAGTGGGCTTCCGATTTAGCACTGAGTAACCCTCTCCTGGAAGGCGACATAAGCAGGACATGGACATGGACATGTCGATGAAGACTCAAACAGCTCATCTAGCTGAAGGCAGAACCACAAAAGCTTACTTTTTTTTTTTTTCCTTTCTTAGTCCTTAGTGGCTTACTAAATTTCTAACGTAGCTTTGCCCTCAGAATTTACATACATGTGTTCTAACCTCAGCAAAGCTCTCACCACCCAGCTAATCTGTAATTTTAAAGGTGATTTTGAGGCAAGATTTTAAAACAGTTGAGAGGTGCTATTACGTGTATAATGTCCACGTGTAGTCAAACAGTCAACTATTGACTTGATAATGATACTGTTTGCATGCAAATCATGGTCACCAAATGCACATGTGTGCACACGCGCGCACACACACATCTGTTGTGTAAGTGTCAACCCCTGTTGCATTTGAAATGACAGGCTAGCTCATTCCAGTGTACCTGGCCATGGAAATGAAAGCTCATTTGGAGAAGCACAAAAAAATGCACTAACACACTAAAGATGCTCTCTACCACCCTCTACAACTCACTCACTACAACT